>JANRGW010055141.1:0-44329 GCA_024733675.1 Psilopsiagon aymara | reverse complement strand
TTTACATCCTGGGCATGACGTGCTGTGGTATGGAATACCTCTTTAGTTAGTTTGGGTCAGGTGCCCTGTCTCTGCTTACTCCCACCTTCCCCTCCTCCCTGGCAGAGCATGAGACTCAGAAAGTCCTTGGTCAGACTAAATGTTATTGGGCAGCAACTAAAAAAATCGGTGTTATCAGTGCTGTTCTCAGGCCAAAAGTCAAAACCACAACATCGCTCCAGCTACTAAGGAGAAAAATGCCTGCTATTGCTGAACCCAGGACAATATTTAAGAGAGCAAGAATTTGTAACATTGTGAAATCTCATAAAATGTGCATTCTTAAACCTTACACCTCTAAAATACTACTCAAAGCCTTGCGCTTTAAAGCGGAGAAGAGTGGATGATAGCATTAACCACCTCTCTTCAGATTTTCTTCCAGAAATACTTGTATTTGTTGTCTAACTGAAACTAGTTACATTTTCAAGTAGTCTTCTAATTATTGTTATGCTTCCTCACCATAAGCCCCTATGCTTGATGCCATTTGCTATGAGCCAAGACCTACAAAACTAGCTGAAATTCACTACTTATTTAATGTAGATTTCTTTGTTGCAGTAGTTTTCATTGGTCTCTGTGTAGCTTTGCTGCCTTGATGATTGACTTTGTGGCAGCTTAGACAACAGCTGCATAACCAAAAACTGAAGAAGGGTACTAAGGTTTTTGTTGCTTCCAGTTTATGAAAATTGCAGCTGACACTGTAATTTTGTCAAATGAAAGAATTAGACACCTGAAATATTTCTGGAAGGATCAATACTCAAGCAGGTACAGCTTGTGAAGCTACTGAAGTGATTTTGGGGAATTACATTTTAGTAGCTGTAAAAAGTGGGAAATGAAATAAAAATTTATCATTTCCAGGTGAGATGGTAAGTTAGTTATTGTTATTAAAGCAGTAGAACACTACGCAAGTGTCTTTAGAAATGCGTAGCCTATAAATGGATCATATTCTGCTAGTTTTGAAAACAGCTTTCATGTAAAAATAATTTTGATCAGATACAATATTTCTTAGTATATGCTTTTTTGTATTGCAAAGGCATTGTAAGAAGCAGCTGATCAGTAAGTCCTTTTCAACATAGAGAAAAGGGCTCTGAAGTATTTTTAACTGTCCTTCCTGACATTATTTTTCACAGCACATTAGATACCATCTCTTTCCTGTTATAACATCTCTTTATACCTAGCCTATAAAATAGATGAAAATTTGTTGCAGTGTGATGCTTTTCACTTCTTTGCTGCCAGACTTCATGTGACAACTCTTCATCTACTTCCTCTGTAAAATTGATTACAGAAGAGATAAAACATTTGGGCAAAGATGAAAAAAAAACCCAAACCAAAAACCAAAGAAAAACCCGAGACTTTAAGGAACTCAAAATGCAAAGGCCATTTTTAGTGTATGGCTACTTTATTTATAAATACAGACTTTTCTGTGATGCTTGATAATACACTGTTCAGTAGCAGAGACTGCTTTTCTCAGCCTCTGAAAGACCAACTTTGTTACACAAACTTTGCACAAACTTTAGAGAAGAGGCATTAAGATGAAGAAAATCTGTGGTTGGCCCAGGGTCATACTGGAAATCTAACCTTATGAGTCATTATCACTATGCCAAACTGGAGGTCATTTTGCATTTTAGACAGTTTAAAAAAAAATAAAGGGACAAAAATGTGAAATTCAAATGTCCGAGTTATTATTATGGAAGGTTTTGTAGTCTACATGCTTTTCAGTGGTCCCGAAATACTTTGTACACAGAAGCTATAACTTAGGAGGTTCTGTGGAACAAATGTTAGGTGGCTTAATTTTTCAGATAAAAATTTCAATTGTGATTGTCCAATTCATGATTCCAGCATCACACGAACTAGTTCAGCCTTCTACGTGGCAGTTCTTTGTTTTTTTTTTTTTTGCTTAAAAAGAGGACTGTACTTGACATGGTCATTGTATTTGTTCAGTGTGTGACTTCAGAAAAATATTGTCCTTTAAGGAAGAGCATCACACTGAGAAACAGCACAGCAAGCCCATGTAGTGACATGACCTATACAGAAGCTATAGAGAAATCAGCATTACAAAGGTTGATGGAGATTTACAATTGTGATTTTATATTCGAGGAAAAACAGTCAGAATCTCTTTCCTACTATCTCTTTCTAGGGCATCCTAGTATTGTGCATCATGGAGTATGCTTCTAGTACCTACTGGAACAAATATTGGAGTAAAATATTTTAATACTAATTCATATAGACAAATCAGTACAAAATACAGGAACACATCTAAATGCCGTTGAGTCAGACAGTTGCCTCTGAGTCAGTGGTAGTAAACTCACAAAGACCTCCATGGAGGCCATTGTTCCGTGATTACAGCAATCTCCACCACATTACTGGGTCCAGAGATGCTCTGAAAATGGCTGAATTTTTTTCATTTCACCAAAGGCAGTATGGGAACCTGAGGTGTGAAAAGGCTGAAACTTGAAGCCTGTTCATCTCTTAGATTTGTCAATGTCTTCTGTTCTAATTTCCTGTTAAGAGAGTAAAACCTAAGTATGTCTGACTAGTATAAAATTAGATATTTCTTGTATCATATCATTCTTTAATTGATTAAGGTAATGAATTTCAGGAAAAAAAGATTGCCTAGAGAATTGGCAATATTAGTCACAGTGCTTTGAATGTGCCTGTGATAACAACCACAGTATGATAAAACTATTATTTTTAATCTGATGATGAGGGGACTGGAGCACCTCCCATAGAAAGATATATAGGCTGAGAAAGTTGTGGCTGTTCAGCCTGGAGAAGAGAAGGCTGCATAGAGACCTCATAGCAGCCTTCCAGTATCTGCAGGGGGCCTGTAAGAATGCTGGGGAGGGACTATTCATTAAGAACTGTAGTGATAGGACAAGGGGTAAATTACACGGTTTTAGAATTGCTGTAGCAACATAGGTAGGAAAATACTTCGGTATCTTCTGCAGAAGGTATTACTGGCCTCTGAAGAGTCAAGAACAGAAACTCTACAATCTACTTTCAAGTACAGTACTATGGGCCTAATACTTTTATGGGCCATGCTTCCATCTGATGGGATACTGTAGTCTGTCTCCTTGTCAGTTACTGCTATTTCATCACTCGAGCATTCAGCAATTTTTCAATGTCTGCTGCATGCCTGTCCCCCTTCAGTCATTCCCCCAGAAAACATAATGTCTTCCAGTCAATTTCAAGATCTCCAGGATTTTCAGGATCTTTAGATACTTTTTTCTACAGCTCTTATTGATACTTCCTCACCCAAATGGAGACTACCAAAAGTATAAGGTCTTTCAGCCCAAAACTCTACTGCAACTAGCAAAAGGCAAACATATAGTTACAGAAAGTTTATTAACCAAAATATGATCTATTTTCCCTAGCTTTACTAATAAAGTCTTTAAAATGATTACACAGAGGCTGAAAACATGTACTATGTATAGATGATGTAGTCAATGACTTTTGGGAAGAGAGCCAGAAAGTCATCAGAAGAGCCCTGGGGAAGAAGCAACCTCAAGAGGGATGAGTCATCCCTTGTTATGAATATGTTAAAATTCACCAGAAAGTTCAGTCTGTCCTATTTACCTAGCATGTACCATAGCATAGTTGGCTGGAACATTTGCATACTGTTTAAATAATAATGATTATCATTATTATTAAAAAAAAAACCTTTTTATTTTTAGATAAAGGGATTATTCATCCTGATCTGATTGGTAAGCAGAGAAGCTTACCAATATTCCCATGAAAAGCATTCATTAAAAAGTTAAGTAAAATTTTAAATACTTAAAATACTGTGCTTGATTCAAACAGTCATAGCTCCTGAACTCAGCTCCTTAGATTCTCATTTGGTGTAAGTTCATCTAGCTGTCAATGTAGGTGCGCTGTGTTAATTTAATGAAGCTGACAATCTGGCCTACAGTGCTCTACTTTGGATGAAAACAGTAACTATTCTGGCACCATCAAGAATTTTTCATTATTCCACTTACGTAAGTAGCTTTCAATTAACCAGAGCAACTTGTCTTCGGGCAACAGAAGTGAACCTTAGGCTCAGGGAAAGTGTAGGATTTGCTCTGCAGTGCCCCTTCCTGGGATGGCACTGTGGTCTGTAGCCTGTGCTTTCATGGCATGCCTGTCTCTCGCTGTCTGTCTTTATTATGGTCACAGCAGCATGAGCTGTTTGTAGCTGCACACTCAATTACTTGTACAGACAAAACCAAGTAACAAAAAGGCCTGCTGCTACAGTGTAATTAATCCTCTGGAGTCCCATAGGCAACAAACAACTGCACAAACAGCTGACTAATCTGCAAAGTGCACATGTATCTTGATTTGCAGCATGATCAGTTGTCTGCTGGCATTTATATACTTAATCATTAATTGTCTTTTTTCATATAGCAGGAGTGAACTCTTCTTAGCTGGGCATAACATGGAAGACACTGTTCATTGCCTGCATGTTTTTACAATAAGTTGTCTATTTCTAACCTCTTGACATACTCCTCTTCCCTTTAAACATCAGAGTGCAATACCCTCGCATCATGTGAATCTGAAGAGAGTAATTTTTTATCAGCTGCCCTCTTGAGTTCAATCTTCATTATCCTTTGTATATTACCTTCAGTAAACTTTTGAGAAGTGTATACACTATCATGAATAATTAAATTGCAAAAGTCCACATGAAACACTTTGGACTGAAGCAACTGAACTACTAAAAAATATGATGGAAAGAAAATAAGCTTCCTATTTTCTTGATATAGATCTGACCTTTAGTGTATAATAACACCTACCATGACAGATGACCTAAGCTGTAAACCTCTACAAGTAATAATGATAGATTTGTTTAGACTTTTACTGACATCAGGCAAACTATGTAATGATAAACACGCTGTTAATACAGGGGGCACATTTTTATATTTTCTTGAGAAAACATGACGTTTTTTCTCCTTTCATTTAGCACTAACAAAAATAAATGGACATTTTGTGCCTGTAGTAATGATTTATAAATGGGTAGTACTCATTCAAAATAGACTACTATTTTTCTTAATTAAAACACAGTGATTTTTGCTGAATTTGACAGAACTTTGCGTGAAAAGAAACACATATATTTGAGATCATGGGGGAGCTCTTTCTTCAGAAAAAATGTAAGATCACAGCAATGTTTTATTCTTAATTGGTATAACAATATTGTAAGAATTTCAATTACAATAGTGCTCCTGAGTCCACTGAAGTCAGCCAACCAATGATATATATTTAAGGAGGAAAAAAAAAGAAGTATCTTTAAATATAACTTTGGAATATATCTTTGGAAAGATCAGATCAGGAGGAACTTGTCTTGGGAGCAGAAACAAAGGGGATAAAAGGAGAATTGCTGAATTGTGTTTTCTTAAGGATATGAAAATGAATAGCACAGAAGAAGAATGAAATCATAATTAGAGTCCTGTTAGTTAAGGTGGAAAGAGATCATTGAATCATTTAGGTTAGAAAACAACTTTAAGATTGAGTCCAGCTGTAAACGTAACACTGGCAATTCCATCACTAAACCATGTCCCTGAGTGCCACATCTACATGTCTTTTAAATACCTCCAGGGATGATGACTCCACCACTTCCCTGGGCAGCCTGTTCCAATGCTTGACAACCCTTTCAGTGAAGAAGTTTTTCCTAATATCCAATCTAAATCTCTCCTGGCACAACTTATGTATGGATTATCAATGTTAAGACTGTCATGTCAAACTAACCCATAGATAACTTGATAAAACTGATTATCTATTCAGATAACTAATAGAAACCAGTCTTTCTGGGAACACTAAAGTTTGATAAATAGGACGGCTGGAGGTAGCTCCAGGGAGAGTGCCTTTCAGCTCTTTCATACTGAATATTTGCTTTTGTGACGCAATATTACGCTGATGGAATACTAAAACAAAAATTGGAAGCTATTATCAAAGCAGAATATTGTAGACTTCATAAAATGCTATTACCACTACTACTACTAATAAACCCAACCAAACAAAATAAAAATCTATTTTAAAACTGAAGTAATAAAAAGGGGGTGAAATTAAAAAGCACAAAATTCCAGGTCAGGCCTTTGATAATCCATAGCAGGAACCTTGATGACAAACTGCCGTATTCAGGGGTTCTACTTGACCCATTGGCTGAGTTAGAGCTGCCAAGGGGATTCAGTTCTGAAAATGAAAAATTTGATTCTGAATTGCATCAAACAGCTTGAAAAATTGAAGTGGTAGCACTGCTGTGTAAGCCCCTGATAAGACCTTTCATGTGCAAAATCCTAATCAGAAACATTCCAGAAAGATAAACTGAAACTGGAGTAGGACAGACCAAGGGCTGCTAAGGTGGTTAGAAGATTCTACCTTTTAATAGAAAAGCTTAGCTTGATTAGTCAAGCAAAGTTGTGAAGGGATATGAGTTTGTTTATAAATATCTGAAGAAAGAAGGAACACAGTTTAAACTAAAGAATCATTTTGGCACAAGTACAGGTTAGTATAAACTGGCTAAGAATAAATCCAGGCTGAAAATTAGCTTAATGTTACTGACCAATGGAGCACTCAGATTTTGGATCCGTTCTCCGAGAATACTAGGGTGAAAAAAATTAGCTATTTTTAAACTGGAGATTATAAAATGTGGTATCCATGATAGCAGGGCTTGATGCCTGCTATCAGCTAATGCTTTTCAAGTTCTCTTTTCCTCAGTTCTTTGGAATTTAATCCATACAGCTTATATTCAACACATACAGAATCACCAACAATTTTAAACAGCAAATTTTCCTCCTTGAGCTCTTTTTTTTTTTTTTTTTTGTAGTTTTGGTGTTGCTAATTCTACTTTATTTTAGTAAGCTTTTAAGCCATTATGTTTCAGATCTACAAAAAGACAGGTATAGCAAAAGGTAATTTTAAAGTACCCTGCTCTGGCTTTGAAATGACAAACCTGATGTAGTTATCTAACTAATTACACTTAAATACTGAGCATCACTTACACTGCAGGTCTTAAAACACTACAGCTCCACTGAAGAGAGAAATGTGGCTGATTCCCAGGTGCATCTCTTAGGTCAGCATCAGATTACTTGTCTGCTCGTTTGAAAACCAAATGCTAGAAACAAGGGTCTTGCCTCGAGTTTTTTCTTTAATTTACACACATGTATTTTTTTTGTCTCAGTGTGGTTGGAAGTCATCTTCTCCAACTCAAATCAAGGTCTCCTTCCAGATTGCAGCATGACATTGTCCTTGGTTCAGAGCTCTGTTCATTTGACCTCTGAAACATCTCTGAAGATAGAAATTCACCACTGTCCAGTGATTCTGTCCAGGGAACCTACCATGATGTCTAAATACTTTCTTGGTGAAGAATTTTTTCTTGTGTCGAATTCCCAGGGTTCCTTGTGAGCCAAGATCTCCCTGCAGCCAGGACACCAGGGAACCTTGGGGCTCATGAGGTCAGCACCTGGCAACCACCATTCCAGGCAGGACAGCCAAGGGACATGAGAGGCATCTCCAGTTCCAGGCATCAAGCTCCACCCTGGGGACAGGGACAAGTGGAGGCCAGGCTATGCCATTGGCCAAGGAGTAAGTGTCAGGATCAGGTCTGGTGAAGGGACCCAAGGTCAGACACAGTCCCAGGATGGCCAGACAGGGCTGTGAGAATGGGCTGAGGCCAGGCTGGGATGTCAGCCCACAGGGTGGGTCACAGTCTGGACCAAGGGGGTATCTGCTGGAGTGCAGCACAAGTGCAACTGCAAAACAGCTGAGTTAGAAGTTGAATAGTAAGAGCTTCTTCTAAAAGCAGCTCCTAAGCAAAGGATGAGGGAGCCCTTGCTGAGGCTTATAAACAGAGTTGTAGGTGATGACCCTGTGCATGGACTTGCTCTAGCTTTCTTTACAACAGAGAGCTGGCTTTGAATAATCCTGAAGTTTTGCATCCTGAAATACAAACTGATTCTTTCAAAAATTCCACACTCTACACCAGAGTTAAAAACTCCTCTGTACCAAGCTAAAAACAAGCAAACATTGAGATGAGTAACACTGAGAACTTGCACAAACTGCTTACCACTATTACTTGTACGGTTCTCAATTTCCATTAAACTAGATACACCTGTGGCATAATTACATTTCCATCAATGACAGAAAAAAAACATAAATACTTGCTTAACTTTACATGATCAGTAATATTTTCCCAAGTAAATACATTGATTTTGTAGAGAGGTTTGGATCTTGTGCATGCTATTCTTTCTTTAAAAAAGTAGTAACACATTTTTCTAGGGAAATGTCATTCACAAAGTAGAATTTGAATTCAAAGCTCTGAATTTTGATTGCTAACTTCATTGGGTGGTGTGGACTTGAAAGAAAAAAATAGATAACAGTTATTGTATTGTAAGGACTTACTGTGATCAACTAGTAAATTTAAGGGGGTATGAGACCTGTGAGTACAACTCGAGAGACTGGTGATAAACATTTGTTTAGAAACTTGTTTCGAAATGTATCTCACTTCATTAATTCCTGTACATCTTTTGACTTCTTTTTTCTTTGCCATTGAGTTTCTTTGGTTGGTAAGGTTGTGTCAACCTGCCACTTTGTACTATGTCATTTGTTTTTTATGTCACTTAAAACATTGCCTTAGTGGTTAAACAGTTTTTTCCTGCTGTATATTTACCTTGTTTTCATTTCCACACTTCAGTATGTGGACCATCAACAACAGTTTGTGCCACTGCTAAACCGAGTCACTTGTTATTTATGTTTGTTATAAACTGTTATTTACACAGCAAGCTGTAGCCATGATTTACCATGATCACATTAATTGACTACATTTCACAGCGAACCTCAGCTGCCAGTAATTTGGCCATAAATTTTGCAAAATTTATGCTTGTTTTACAATGTGGGAAGCCTGTTGGCCTTTTGTGAAACTGCATGATCAATGATGCTCCACTAATTGGCTGGTAGCAATGCTAAAATGGTATAGCCATCGCTCTCTACTATGAGGATAAAGAATGTGATTCCATCAATATGCAAACTTTATATCAGGCACAGAAATGTTTCCTCTGGTGAAGCTGCGACCCACATATTCTCCAAGGAAGCATACGAGGCTGCAGCCTTCTGCACCACCATTTAATGGTAAATACATTAAATAAAGATTCAACACACAAGCATTAAGGAAGTCCTGTGAGTTGTGCATTATTCTAAAAGTTGCTGAACAGCAGAAGGTAAAGTAATCACTCAGTAGAGTCAAGATGAATAAAATAAAAGGCTATCTCATGTTACAATTGATTCCAATCTGCTGAAATATGCACTGCACATTTTGATTAGCTGAGTAACACAGTGTATGCTTCTGCTAGGAATGAGAAACCCAACACTTTATTGTACTTCTTTTGGCATTCATCAAAGCTTTCCTCATTTGCATCCTATATCCTTCGATGCAATCAATGTGAACAATAGAGGGTGTTACCTTGCATTTCTATACTTTGATCAGATTTGGCATTTGTGATCAACAGAGTCTAGCAACGTTGCAGGTTAGGAACCATTTTGCTGCTGCCATCAATTACATTGTTCGGTGACCTTCCCTCTCCCTGCTGTACTTTGAAAATACACATATATATTTCAAGATGTCTTTCTTGCCTACACTATTTGTTTTACAGAGCAACACTGTGTAAAAATGAGAGATGGTAAACAACATCCTTAATGCTTAAGATGAAGAAGCCAATGACTACTTATCCACCATTAAATTGATGTACAATTACTATTACAGTGAATATAAATAATAATACCATTAATCCTTCATGACATACAGAACTGCATACATAGCCTGCAGCAGTGTGGTATGCATTAACGGTTCCTGGACTTGAGCTTTATACTCCCTCAGAAAGATGTGGTTTTTGATGTGATCTCTGTTCTTGGGATACAGACGAAGTGTAATAAACCAGATAGTGCATTATGAATTAATAACAATGCAGCACATTTATGCCTTAATATATTACTCTTCTACTGCATATATTTGGATGTATTGCTTCTGTCCTGCACATGAGTTCTTTCACTGGTAAATTGGGATAATACAAAAGATTTTTTCATTATTTTGAGATTCACTACAAAATATGTATTGTATGTATTACATTAGCTTGTAAAGGCAAAACAAATAAGGGTAACAATTAAAGTCACAGGTAACTTCTGCTCCTTTAAGAAATGAAAGGGGAAAATGTCAGTTTGATTAAGCCACTCTTCTCTCTACAGCCACTAGAACAATCTAAATCCAAATGTGGTACTACTGTCTTTATCATTAAGCAGCCCAAAATACTTTTTATGAATCTGGGATCAGGAATAAGAGTAATGCTCCAGGCTTCCCAGTCACATTCCATCTACAAGGCATTTTATCTTTCAAATTGTGACTTTACATGTATACTCTTGCCTGATGACATAAAACAGCCTTATGATATCGTTCCTCCTACTTTCATATTCCTATATAATTTTTTTATCCAAGAAGCACCTACCTCTGGGGAGCTGAAAAGATCAACCAGTCCTGAAAAACAGCTTCTAAGCCTGGAACATCTATTAATCCTGTTTCAGGTTGCCTACACAAAGAACCAAGGAGTGGAGAGCTATCAGAGAGAAAGTCTTGTTCAAACAAAGGGTAGCAAGCAGAGCAGAAAGAAATGCAGGACTAGGATAGAAATAAAACTAAAATAATAAAAAAAGAGCTGTTGAAAATGCTTATTGAGAGTGGGAGTATCATGCCTGGAAGACGTTGTAATAGAGTTTTCTATATAGTTGTCACATTAGTTATCCAAAGAACACCCTGTAGAGATACATTCATCTTATTTGTAAGGAATACCTAGGTGGTTCATGAGCACATGGGCATACTAACATGAATGATACTGGCAAAGTACATTTACTTTTATCTCTAAAAGGGAACAAACAGGTGAAATTTAATAAAGTACCTGTTTTTATGTGTATGCTACAAAGACTTGAAAATCTGAAGGGAACAGCTATCAACTGTGATGGAGAGCAGCCGGGAAAACATACATTTCTGTAGTGGAGGTTATTTATTCCAGTTATTATAGCAAGCACTTGCTCATAGCAGCGCTATTTAAGAATGCAAATCAGTTTTCTTTCCCCACCTCCTGCTTTCTTTAACACTCACATCTGGGGATGAATTTTTCCATTTCTTTTCTTAAAGGAGGTGGATGTATTATTCTCCTTCCTTTACTGATTAACATTGGTCCAAATCCTGTCTGCTTAGACCTTCACAAGATCTCCATTAAATTACCTTTTTCTTTTTACTTCTTTTACTTTCTTTCCTCACTTACCCTCTTTCTTTGACTTCTCTTCTTGCTTCCAGTCTGTGATTGATCTTCTGATTAAAATCCACCCTCCAAAAAAACCCCACAAAACCCAATAAAATCTCTAGATGCTAATATTTCATCCACTGTCATTATGTAGTTCACATAATTTATATAATAGTTTTTACCCTGACTCTGGTTCTTAGTGTATTGGGTGTCTTTGTTGAGGTGCTGGCAGTGGGGTCTGCAGGGCAGCCTTGTTGATGAGAGGAGGGGAACTGTTCTCTCCAACATCAGCGCCAAGCAAGCAAGTTCCTGAAGGAGCTGCAGGAGAAAAGAGAACCTATGCAGGGTCAGGGGAAACTGTGAGAAAAGAGCAGCAGAGAGCTGCTGTTTGGGCTGACCTCTACCTCCATCCCTATACCCCTGCTGTGATCGGGATGGAAGTAGGTAGAAGAGTCAGGAATGAAGGAGGAAGGTTGAATCTGAGAAATAAAATTAATGAGTTTAGTGGAAGGAGGTTTGTTGTTTTTTGATTTTCTTTTGTTTCTCACTGTCCAAATCTATTTCACTTGGTATGCAAATAAACCGGTTTCCCCCCACTGAGCCTATTTTGCCCATGGCAGTAACTGATAAGCAATCTTCCTGTATTTATCTCAAACCACAACCTTTTCCATCCTATTTTCTTCCCCCATCCTGTTGAGAAGGGAGAATAAGAGAGTGGCTGGATGAGCATCTGGCAGCCATTCAAGGTCAGCCCACCACATTTAGCTGAACTCTTAATTATCTTAGCCTATCTTATGTGTAGTCTGCAGGTAACTGAGGTGGAAATTGCCGACCACTTTGTGTTTGCACCACATTTTCCATAATGGGTGATACTTACGACATGCATCAGTATTTTGCAAGTATATTTGGTGATATTTTGTGGGGTTAGTGGACAGTAAGGACTCACAGTACTTATACAGAAAATATGGAGAAATAAATATTATTAAAACCATAATGAAGTTAGATGCAAAATATGACTTTCTGGAAAATTCAGTTCCTTCATACATGAAAGAACTGAATCACAATATTCTATACAAAGGATAAACTTGCAAAGGACTGATAGCAGGACAGACCTTGGGGTGATTGTGGACAGTAAATTATAGATGAACTCATTCAGTGCATCTCAGGGGATAACAGCAAGTGGGATTTTTTGCCTCCTTGCACTAAAGCCTGAAGTCAGGCAGAAACGAAATGTTAATCTCTGCATAGCTCTCATGAGGTTGTGTCAGGAATTCTGTGCTCAGTTACAGGCATCTCAACACCTGAAATATATGGACAGATCTGAGAGGTTTTCCAGGTAGACAGTTCAGAGGGAGAAGTACTGCAAAAATGACTGCAAACTAGGCAGGATTGATTTCTGAGAAGAAAAGAAAAAACAGTATAGGAGCTAAATAAACTGTATACATAAAGCAGCCACAATAGGTTTGATATGGTATTTAAAGAGTGTAAATTCCACTGAAGAGAAAGAATTATCAAGGAAATTAAAAAATGACATAATACCAAATATTTAAATTACAACGATGCAAAAGATTCAGGGACAGACAGAGGCTGAGGCAGATACCTGAAGTAAATACCATGTTAGCAGTTGTGTATAAATGAGAAGGTTATGCACTTGGAAGTGAGAAAACTGAGTAACACGTATATTGTGAAGAGGCACCTGAAACCTTGACACATGCTCTAAATCAGTCAGGAACTAATTTGTTCCTACTGGGATGCAGCTTCATCACTTTTAGGGGTCACATTCCTTGTTTCGTTTGGGTTGTAAACAGGAAAATTTTTTTACCTTGACTTAGTCATTTTGCTTTTACTTAAGGAAAGTATGATACATCTATTTGTGAAATAAAAAAAGAAGAACTAAGCCTGCTATTAGGACAAATGCTTGGCAGTGACTTGACTTTCGGAATAAGTCCAAATATGGCAGTCTACGTTACATCTTTTGGAATTTGCATTCTTAAGTGTTGCTAATCTCTGGATGAGGGCAGAATCCCTGTGGTCAGTGGAGGCTTTCCACCAATATGCAATTGCTTCTTGTAACTTTTCCTCATGTACCTCATACACATAAAGTTAAAGAACCAGGTAGCAGAAATTAATGTCTCAGAAGGAAAAAACTGTATCCTTAACGGGCAAACTAAACCTTGAAATGCATAGAAAAACTTTCCAACAGAAATACTAACACTGTTTCATCTCTGCATTGGTTTATAACTTAAATTGAACTTCTTTTTTAGTTTGATATTCATATTGTAGACCTCACTCAAAATAAATAATGGAGAACTGGAGTCCAAAAGCAGTATTATCGATCAATCCAGGAGAAAAACATGAAATCCTTGATTCTTCATACAAGCATCTCCCTATTGTTATTTTTCTATAGGTGTTCAAAAAGATGTCTTTCCTGAAGTAGCGTTGCAGAAGCTGAATGACGGGTATCTATGGTTCCGTTACACTGGAAGTAGGCCACCTTCAGTATATTCATCACTGGGCATGCTATTTCTCTCCGTGGCATGTGAAACAATAATAAATAAGGCACAAAGGAAGTTGATCTGTTTCCAGAGTATTTTAATAAATAAAATGTTCAAAGGCCATTCAGGCCTTGGGCTTCTTGCCAGAGCCTGATGTGAAAGAAGAACGAAAACCATGCAAAACACCTCTGAAAGCTGTTAAGCGGCTTCTTCCAATTTCAGGTTTGTATTTATTATTTCTTCTCACACACTGATTTGCGTTTC
Organism: Psilopsiagon aymara; assembly: GCA_024733675.1. NCBI lineage: Eukaryota > Metazoa > Chordata > Aves > Psittaciformes > Psittacidae > Psilopsiagon > Psilopsiagon aymara. The sequence goes on along the minus strand of JANRGW010055141.1, from coordinate 30,279 downwards.
ATACAGTAATCACACTAATAATGAAATAACTTCATGAGAAGTGAGAAACATCTCTCTGAAGGACAATTATTGTAGCACCAATTTCTAGTTATTCCTCCTATGCTTCTTTTAATTTTAATATTTCCCTGTAGAGGAAAAAACAGAAAAGCAGCTATCACTTTTATCAAGTGCTCATGTTGGAGGGGAAGCTGCAGCCACATTCATTAATAGCTGTAAACCATGTTCTGCTGCCAAGGTGAAGGCACTGAGAAAGGGTGCAGAACGTTTCCCTTCACTTGCATAAAACTTTTTCAGGCCACACCAGGACTGTGCATTTCTTAGTTAGGCTCTTACGTCACTATGGGCATCTGAAGACACCTTTGTTCCCTTTACCCATTTAATATCACCAGGGAAGGACAAATGCTTGTTCAAGGGCTATACAAAATATATTTCTTTCATCTTCCCTCCTCTAGTGAAGATTCAGGCTTCTAAGCTCAGTAGAACAGTAGAATATTCCACCACCCACAGCAAACATTTGCATTCTTAAGTGTTGTATAGACACACATGAATAGACACACATGAATAACAGCATATGTTGCATTGCTCAGGGGCTGATTAATCAAAAAACAAAAACAAAAACAAAAGTGGGTTTTTTTCTGCTGTTAATAAAATGCATTTCATTGGTTTGAAACCAATACTATTGTAGTCTGTACACTAGCAATCAGTGCAAGGAAACAGTAAACACAAGTTAACTTGCAAGTAGTTCTAAACACCACAAAACTTGATTGTATGGCGTCATTGGTTCAGCCGCAGACCATGTTCCTTTTCCAAGATGTAGTTAATTCATTCGCTAAAGTGATTTTTTTTTTTTTTTAAGAAAGGACTATGGATAAATGGATATATCCATCAAAATTTTAGTAATTCAATTCAGGCTTTTTGAAACACAGCAGTTACATTTATTTAAATGTAGTAGTTTATTAGCCCCAAATTATCTTGGTTAGCTAATAGATACTATTAAGATAGAGAAATATTTCTGAATAATTTGGAAAATGTAATCATAACATCTAATTCTGTCGTAAAAGTATGTCAGTAGTTGGAAAAAAAACCCCACAAAATATATGATATCATAAAATATTCTAGAAATTTTACCATTTCCCCCAAAATATAAAATGGTAATGCTTAACTATAGTTTCAGAATCATGACTAAATACTAATAATGCTGTAAACATCATTATGGGTATGTATGCTTTTGCATATGTGAAAGAAATCTTTATTAAGAATTTTGAATGAATACATAACAAAGTGATTTAATATATCCCATGTACCTTGTATTTTTAACTGAAAGAGGCAGGGCAAAAGGTCTTTATGAAGCTGAGAGACCTGCTGCTGCCAAATATGAATTGTAGAAATATCATGGTATGTTTAAATGAAAATGTGGTTGAATGTGTCCAACAACACTGCTTTCTTTATGAAAATATCATGAAATTGGCACAGACAGTTCCTGTTCAGTATCTTCAACAGTTGCTCCTGGAGATGCATTTATATATGCACACTTTATATAGTTTCTTTTGTCCCACTGCTAAGGATTTCAAGAAACAGAAAAAACATTGGTATTATAGCACTTTTGAGGGGAAAAAAAAGAGTAGATGAGAATATTATGAAAAAGCATGACAAGAAAACTGCATTTCCATCGTGACTGCAACTATCTGCCTTATTAATAGCAACATTCTCATAATTCTAAAGGAAATAAATTTCTTATCTATTAACTCTCTTAAACACTGTTCAACCGCTATTGGATCCACTGTGTGAAAAGTCATGGAATCAATAACATAACCTTCTTCTCATAGATAAGTGTGTTAGCCCTCTTCACTTTTTAATACAAAAAAACACCCAAAAGAGAAAAGCCTCTGTGGCATGTGAATGTTTCTTTGTTATGTTAGTCATTGTCACTATATTTGGTGAATATTTTTCTCCTATTTTGGCATGTTTATGATTGCTCTGACAACAGTTATGAATTCTATGGATATTGAAGAGAGTTATGTGTTGGTTTAGGGTAGTACTTCAACTTCCATTGGAAACAGAAGAAACATAGAAAGCAGTCCTACAAGAGAGGTCATGACAAGATCCTAAGGCCAAGTAGTGAGGCATGACACGAATTCAAGCACATCCACCCAGAAAAGGAAACACCTGCCTCAAAGCCAATCTAAGACATTTTAAAATGCTTGCAAATTTTAAAGAAAATTAAATGAATTTGTCCCAAAATAAAAAATAATAATAATAAAAAAAAAACCCCAAACAACAAAAAAATCCACGAAAACCAAACAGCCCAAATGTGAACTATATCAAAAAGAATTTGCTAGAAAAAATTACAGAAAACGTCAAGAAAAGCTTATGTAGCTGTGTTCCATTGAACTGGTTGCATTTATGCCACATCAGTTTTCTTTCAATTTCTGCAAGCTATGAAATCAAAACACTTTTGTTGTCCTAGTGAATTGTGCAGGTCTGTAACTAGACAATATTTCTACTCAACTAATTCTGATCACTCCACTCCTTGCCTTCTGAAAAAAGGGTCAGCACTTGGATCTGTCATGATTTCATCTGCTTTGACCTTCGTTCAAGTTCAAATTCACATAGTCTACAAGTTCCCACATAAAGGGCAGTTCAGAGAATCCTGTACCTGCAGGTTTGTCCCAAAGAATTTATAGGCATCAGATTAACTACATTTTGATGCGTATACAGAGATCTTATAAAATTAATATTAACAACAATTGAGGCCAGACCTTCATTCTTTTCTGAGAGTTAGAAACAATTAAATTCTTGTTGCAGTAGTTCAGGCAGCTCTAATGGCAGTCAAATCTTGCCCTTAGAGCAATGGAAGTTGAGTGACATGGGAAAAATCCCTACTTAGAAGTAGAAATGTCAAACTTGGTAATGAAAGAAAATTTGTCTTCGGCTTTCTGCAGCATGTTGTAAGCAATGGAGAGGAAACAAAACATGACACAGTACTTGACTGCAATTTTAATGAATTCCACTTCTGTAAAGGCTTTTTTAGCTTTTTTGACTGATGTAACACTTCAAAAAGTGTATCTAATTGAAGGGCAGTTTTCCAACCACCCTTGTCTTAGCAACCATGACGAACTGGTGATGTGTGAGGAAATAGTTCTCTTTCTAACAGGTACATTGAAAGATTAGTTGCAAACAGTTCTCATTACAAATATAATTCTTTTTTATTAAGTATAGTTTACAAACAGATCATAATTTACTTTTAATATATTAGTAAATTTTCACTAATTATATAGTTGGACAACTAATTTTTCAGCTACGGATTGCATAAAAATTTGTTTTTCTCAGTGTTGGGTGGATGGTTGCTTACATACTATTGTGTTATCTCTGCTTTCAATGATAAACATTTCAAGTGCAGCAGAGCAAGTATCAGCTAATAAATACAGTTGATGAATAATTTATACAGACCTTCTGGAAGTACCGTCACTAACATCTATCACTGTTTAGATAACAAAACCATGTAGTATGATCCTGTGATTAATGAAAGTTGAACCTAATTTTTCTTTCACAAACAACAAAATTCAAGGGCCTTCATTAATGAAAAGAAACATACTTTATTTCAAATACTCATCCAACTCCCTGTAATAATATTCTCCTAAAAATAGATGTGTCTTGAACCAAGGTTTCAAGGTTTAATGTTCTATTTTGAAATTTCTAATATAAAAATATTTGCTTTTGGGGGGAGTAGTTATGTTTCTATGCATGTGTATATATTGTATGGCCACTAAGATATTGAATAGCTGTAGCTTTATTTCAGGATACAAGGTGGTGCTGTTTCTTTTTAAAACTGAAAATAATGTATTGATATGATCCTGCAGAAAGCAGTAGTAGGGATACAGTATCTCTCTGAGTGAGGTGTTTCTAAGAAGCCAGCTTCTCTATCACCAGTTCCATTTAATTGCTATAATTAAACGTAGTTAATAAAATGCACATGCATATGTATGTTCATATGTGCACACATATATATATTCCAGTAAGCAACTTTAAAGCGATAACAGAATTCAGCTGTGTACATAATGTAGAATTAGAGTATTTGCATGCAGGGTCACTCTCTTACATTAAAATTAACCTACATTTTATTGTTGAACTAAGGTACTGGCATCTTCTTGCAGTGATTCTTTCCTCTGTATCATTCATCAATGAAGAATAGTGGAGCATTTGAAACTCTTGTGGTTTTACATAGCTATTAAATTTCTGTGACCTATTTACTTATGGTTTTGTTCTTTATGTCAATTAGGTCACTCTATGACCACAATAATGGCAGATCTTTAATTTTTAATTAAAAATGAGAAATGCGGCACATTGAAAAGAAAGCAAGCAAACTGCCAAGACAAATAATTATGTGATTTACACCCTTGCAGGACTGTGCTCTTCCCAAACCCTTCCATTCTCCCCGGTACTCACTGTAACCAATATAAATATCATAACATGGATTGCAAGGCTCATTCTCTGAGCTCTGTGCTGGCAAACAGTGTTTTTTAGATTTTTTTTTTTTTTTTTCTTTTCAAGGTTCACTATGCAGCGAAGTGCTGATAGTCTTTCTGGGTAGCAGAAGGTATTTGGTATCTTGCAGGGTCAGGACGTTTCATGAGGTACATGAAATGATCCTTCTGAAAACATACATTTTGTGAAAGAATTCAAGGAACCTTAGTCTGTGGATTACTGAAATATCAGGCTAAACAAACAAGAATAAACTATTAAAATATATTAATGTCATAATATTGCTTCCATTAGCATAGATTTGTCAAAATAACAGTCATGTTATGATTCATGATCCTGAGATAATCTTAAATTACAGCCAAACTGTGTACATGTAGAGTTCCACTGAAAGCGATGGAATTACTTATATAAGAGAAATTCATGGATTACTTTGCTGAACTGCAGGCTTTAATTTCTATAGATAATGCCAAAATAGATTGTTCATCTTGCCAACAGACACTTCTTATATAATCAGGCAAAAAAAAGTTTTCAAACACCTCCACAACATGCCCAAGTTATTACACGCTGAGTATCCTAGAAAGTATCTTCTGAGTCTAAAATACTTTGTATTGAGCAGACTTATAAAATATACTATGAAGATCAAAAGATTCTTTTGGGTTTTCTGCATTTGTGCTTTCTATTGGAATGTAGCCCATGTAAATGTTTTATCAGTCTATCTCTGAAGTTAGATCGAAATATTTTGTACTTAGTTGCACATAGCTATAGATTCATGATGTTTGATTGCAGACTACCTCTTCTGTTTTGTGTGGTCTGATACTTAGCGCCTACCTCCGGCACTTAATTTTTGTATATACACATATAGAATCATAGAATATTTAGGGTTGGAAAGGACCTTAAGATCATCTAGTTCCAACCCCCCTGCCATGGGCAGGGACACCTCCCACTAAACCATATCACCCAAGGCTCTGTCCAACCTGGCCTTGAACACTCCCAGGGTTGTAGCATTTACAACTTCCTTGGGCAACCCATTCCATTGCCTCACCACTCTTACAGTAAACTCAACCAGCTGATTAAACAGATGAAGTGTTCTCCCTCCTACATAAACCTCAGGAATGGTGGTTGGGAAGCAATTCAGGACAGTGCTTTATATTCTACAGCATAAGACATGTCTCCCTCTGCTTATATACGAGTAACAGCTGTCCCTGAAAAAAATTACCAAGATATTTCCTTGATCTTGGGAAATCTCTGGAGCCCCACAACATCCATATATATATATGTGCACAAAAGTATTATTTTTAGTCCTTTTACAAAATAGCCTCAGTGATACATAGTTTGTCTAAGTGGGAAACTATATTGCTTCCACAATTATTAGTAAATACAAAGAAATACATAGATTTCAAGATCAGTAGCTACTGTCATAAACTGTTTAATGGATGACTATTGAAATGATTAATCGTCATAAATGACTGGGGTTTTACAGCTAAATACAAGCAAGCAGTTCTCATTTTACAGGATAATAATGAGGGAAACAGATCTTTTAGAGACTCTCAGAATATGTTCTAATAAAATCTTGCTGCATGATATACGTTCTCCTTTCTGCTGGCACGACTGATACTTCCCAGTATCTATGTCTGATAGCATAATCATTGGCCTTGTGGAGCAATTTTGAACATAAAAGTCATGGAGGGTAAAAAAACTAAAATGGAATAGCTGTTGTGCAATTTGGTGTACTACTTATAAAGAACTTCCTCAGTCTAACTTACTTAGCACTAATAGCTGGACATGCTGAAGCCTTTAACTTTCACCTAGATGACCTGAGTTTTTTACCTACTTAAGTAAAAGAAGGCCCAAGAGCTGGTTCTTGTCAAGAGATAAGAAAGCAAGGAAGGTCACTACCCCCTGTCAGCAAAAGCTGCTGCCTGAGAGATAAGAGGAGATGGCAAGGAGAATCAATACAGAACAAGAAGACCCCAGACCCTAATATTATTATTGGACCAATCTGTCACATGAGGGTTGGGAAATTTAAATTGCAAGGGTACAATTTCTCAGGGATTTCTTTGTTTGGGGTCCCTCCCCAGAGGCACCCAGCTCAAGCTCTTTTTACCACTGTACCACTGAAATTACCTTACAGGATTTAAAACAGAAAACTTTGCTACAGGATACCTAGAGTAGAGAAGTGTTGTTAACAACAGTAGCATAGCTAGCTATCCTCTCTGAAGGTTTTTACTGAATTGACCTAGAATCTGTCTGAAATTAGAAATAGCCTCTAAAATAGGCATAGTTCCTTCTGGGTTTCAATGTTGTGTATTGTACCTTAGTCTCTTAGTTTGGCTGCAAATTAGCAAGCAGTGGAGTTTTGTAACAAAGTACTAATCTAAGAAAGTTAATGCAAACATGATAGAATTTCCCTTTAGTAATGTATCTCTCTTTACTAATCCTCTGTTTTACACTGACTTTTTCATTCCTTTTCATGCAGGTTATCTAAATGGGAATATCTATTTAAAGAGCAGTACAGAATATCCAAAATTGTAATAAAAGGTATCATTAAATAGCAAGTAAAGAACAATAAACCTAAGTCATAAAGCTAAATGACTAACTACATGAGAGAAGTCAGGTTAATTTAACAGGGACTAGTAAATCTTTGCTCAATGAAAGGTGTGGAAATCTAATGGAAAAAAGAAATAATGATTGAATAAAAAATGTATACTACAATATTATCATACCTTACATAAAAATGTAGCAATAAGGATAACAGCGGTTATGGGAAAAATTACTTTACAGCACGGATGAACCTATCTCTAGATGACAATGAAGTCTAGACAAAAACATGAATCTGACAGCTTCTGACTGCTAAGGGAAGAGTTTGAGGTAATGGAAAAGGTTTGTCTTTATCAGGACAAAAGCACAACTAAAGTCTCTACTGAGTATTGTACACATTTAGAGTGAAGAGGGGAAACAACATATTTGCAATTCCAGAAATCATCATTTGGAACATAGATATATATTTTAAGGAAAATTCAGAGATCTTAAGTACACAGGTAATCATATAGTAGCACATTAACTAAGAATCATTGTTCCATTCCCTGTATGAACTAAGGATTGATGGACAAAGGGGGAATTTAGGGTTTTGGACTATACACTAGAATGCATAATGAATTACATTTTCCAATTATGCTTATCACCTAGTGGAAGGTCACCAGCAAGTGTATCATTGAAATGATCTGATTGAACATGCTGTTCAGGATTTCCCATTTGTGGGGTTGCCTTTTTTTTTCCCTACCTAAATTTTCACATTATGCAAAGTAGCTTTCACCTTGTATTCGTGAGTTGCAGGTTTATTTTTGTTCTCTTTCTGATTATATGTGATTGTTCCTCATATCAGGAGGTCTGATCCAAATATCAATGAAGGCAGTGAAATTCAGTCAGGGATTTCAATTGGCTTTGAATTAGACCTAAGCTTGCAGCTTTATTCAATTTTGTGGTGATTACAGGAATCATTAGAACATCTCAGGCATTAAAAGTAACTTTAACTCAAATATGAGAGTGAAGCTAGGTTTTCTGATGTTTTTTGACAGGAAAGGGTTAAAGAATTCAATTTTACTTTATTGCAAACTCCTTAATAAATTCATTTGAAAAGCTTTTCTTAGTCCAATAACTAAGAATTAACTTGAAGTCTTTGGGATTTATACTGCCTACCCAGGAGAAAATTAATTGCATGATGTCAATAGATCTGGGGGATCTTTAGGTGTGTATGAAACAGGCATTCAGTACTGACATAAATGACCACATCAAATAAGGTTCATTACCCAGAAACTTCTTCTTGTTTTCTCTGAGTCAGTCAAAGTTAGTATAGCAGTATAGTCTTTCTGTTGAAGGACATGAAGATCATTGAAGGGACAATGGCCATTGTTACTGTAATACGCAAGTAAAATGTGCTTGAGAAGAGAGGTGTTTGAATTTGGGTTTCACTAACAACAGAGGTTTCAAGTCTCCAGCTTTCACTCTCCAGGCAAATGCCTTAATATTGCAACCATCTGGCCCTGGAGTTGCAGGTAGGCTCCTAAGCTATGAATAAAGTTCCTTAACATCAAAGAGTGGAAAAGAAAGAAAATGGAACAGTGCTGCTGTATACTGCACTGACTACTGAATGATGGGGTTTTGGTTTTGGTTTTCTTTTTAAATAAAAAAATAATTGCACCACATGTATTTTGACTGTGTAGAGCTTGACCATGGTAATGACAGGGTCAAGTATTTATGGGTAAGAATGAGGGGGGAGGCCAACAAGGGAGAAATCATGGTGAGAGTCTGTTATAGACCACCCAACCAGGGTAAAAAGGCCGACAAAATAGTCTATAAGCAGCTGGGAGAAGTCTCACAATCACTAACCCTTGTTCTCATGGGGAACTTCAACTTACAAGATGTCTCCAGGAAATAAAATACAGCAGAGAGGAAACAGTCCAGGTGGTTCCTGGAGTATGTGGAAGATAACTTCCTGACACACCTAGTGAGTGACCAGCTAAGGAAGGTGCTCCAACTAGACCCATTGTTTGTGAACAAAGAAGGACTTATGGCTGGTGATGTGATGCTTGGAGGACATCTTGGGCACAGCAATCAAAAAACAATAAGAGTTTTCAATTCTTGGAGACATGAGGTGGGTAGGTAGTAGAACTGCTACCTCGGGCTTCCAGAGGGTCAAATTTGGTCTATTTAGGAGTCTGGTTGACAAAGTCCCTTGGGAGGCAGTCCTGAAGGGCAAAGTATTCCAGGAAAGGCTAGACATCCTTCAGGAAGGAAATCTTCAAGTCATAGGAGCAGGCTGTCCCCATGTGCTTAGAGATGAGCCACTGGGAAGACCAACCTGGCTGAACAGAGTGAGTATGAAAAAAGGCAACAAAACTGGTGAAGGGTCTGGAACACAAGTCTTATGAGTTGCAGCTGAGGGAACTGGGGCTGTTCTGCCTGCAGAAAAGGAGGAGTAATCTTATCACTATCTATTACTGCCTGAAGGGAGGTGGGTGTTAGTCTCTTCTCCCAGGTATATTCACAGTGAAGAACTACAGATATTTCAGGGATTGTTGGATGTTGCTCCCTAGGTTTTGCAATTAGATCTGAGCTGTGGTGCTAGTCTGAGGTAGTCTGGACCACAGAAGGTTCCTTGCTAATCAGTCAGAACAATCGTGTTCTGGAAGATAAGATCCTTGAGTTGGTGTAGTCTAAATAACTTGAAGCATCTCTCCTTTTAAGTCTGTCATGAAGACAGGAATTGAATGGAAGTGCCAGCAGTCTTTTGCTATTACTGTAACCTTTCTTGCTCCTACAGTAGCTTGTGCACATTCTTACAGATAGCACTTACACTTCATTCATGTCCATGAACATTTAAATATGGTGGAAGTAGAAGATTACACATGGCCTAAGGCAGAATCCAGTCTGAAATCTCTTCTTTATTGAAACAAACCACTTCACCTCCTTATTAAAAGGAATCACTTTGTTCTCCCCATAAAACTATTATAAAATATTGTAGGTATTAGGTATAAATTAACTGACTCTTGAGATGCCCGTAGTGTAGAAGCAGCAGTATAGTCATTTGATGTTAAGAAGATGCTTCAAGAAACTAAACATTGAACTAATGGCTAAACATTGAACTAATGGCATAACTTATTGTTATGCTAAATTAAATCTGGACTCTGTTACACAGGCACTCATTTACCCAAGTAAATACTCATTAAAATAAATATCTGTGCTACAAATAGGAATTTACTTTCCCCTACCTTATTCTTGCTATTACAAAAATTACAACACTGGAAAATTCTCAAATATATGCAACATCGAGAGCCATCTAGTAGCTTAAGCACCATTTGGGATAACAAATGTATGCTGCAAGGAAATGGTGAGAACATTTGCATTCATATGTGTAAAAACTCCCAGGGCTTATAGGTGAAGGACCATGGACATTGGAAAGGGAGAAGAATAATTTTAGTCTCGCTAAATTAGAATCAGACAAAAGTGAAAGAAACTGGCTATCAGTTGAACAAGTACTAGCAAGTAGCAAATATGTCCTCTATGTTGCCTAAATCTAGAGCAACTACAAGAATTAATGCATCTAATTCAGGACTTCAAAGCCATCATCAGCTTTGTTTGTACAAACTGCAAAGGCTTGCAAGAAAGCAGCCCAGGTTTCCTTTAAAACTTCAAATTCAAAGTATTTACTTTGAAATTTAAGAGAGTACTATTTGCTAAAGATAACATTCTGGTCACAGTGGTGGCAGATGTACTCTTGTAATTGTGGGCTTTTTTTAAAGTGTCCCAGCGCTCTCAGCGGCTAGCTACTTTAACATATAGTGCTAGAACAATCTCTTTAAAAGATATGTATTTTGCTAGTAATTATATACATTTTTATGTGTACATACAGTTCTTCAAAGTAGACATCTATCTTGGGTATGTCATTAAATTCTATATGATGTTGAAGTTTGTGTTCTGTTATGCTTTTCTCTGGTTGAAAAGGGAAGAAGTAAAAACTTTTTTCCTAGGGCTTGATCTCATTAAGAGTCAAAACTTTTACATGCTTCTGGCAAAGCTCTTAAACACATACCTCAGTTTAAATGGTAATTCACATCCATCTAGGAGCAAGAACATATTTAACATCACACAGGTACATCTATGCATATTTGGTATTTTGCAGAACCCAACCCTTGTGTTCTACAAGTAGCAGACACGAATGCATTGTTTAACCTTTGCGTGAGGTAGAAGAAAGATGCACGGGCCTGTAAGTGACTTTCAGTGTATATTGTAAATATCTGCAGCTGCACTCTTTTTAAAGCTTGGCTTATTTTTCAGCTGAGTGAAAGATTTGCAATGCATAGCAAATCCAATTAAGAGAATACAGCTACTGAAATTCTTTTCACATTGAGATCAAAACCGGCTTTACTAAACCATGTAATTTTTTCCAGTAAGCATAGAACAGAGACGCATATGCATTAAAAGGAGTTTCTCCATGCAATAAATATTACACGTTACCCAGTATCTTCTCTATGTAATACATATGTCACTCCTATGGAAGAGCTGAATAATTGTATAGTGAATGAAGCTCAAGAAGAACATCCATTACAGGTATTAAAGAAAACATTAAATTATGAATAACATCTTGTTTATTTAATGTCACTGTACACAGTGTTTGTATTGTCTATGAATGTGTTTCTAAACATTTCAGTTTCTCCATACATAAATGACTTGGACTGTTAGCACTGTAATGACAGCAGTTTCAATTAGTTTCTTTCACAATAAATTTGGTGCTGATATTTCCTCTCTCATCAGTGAAAGGGAAAAACAAAATGCGAGGTGTACCCTCATGCTTGGAAAAGGAAGCATAGCAAATGGAACACGTTTCTTCTATGCCTGAGGATTTCAGCTTGGCATTTGTTTCAGGTGACAAGGAAAGGTAGGCAGAATGAAAGATAACATATCTAAACCTGCTTTTACAATGTGAAAGCCTTCGTTCCAACTGTCTCCAGGCAACAACAGCAAAATCTCTTGAGTTAATGTACCAAGAAATAAACCAAAGCAGAACCTTTTATTTATTTATTTATTTATTTTAAATAACCTTTACAAGAGAAATGCAGAAGGCAAGTAAGGAAAGATAAAGAGGTCTCCTTCTGTTTGTTTAATACATTTGTGATTCTCTTAGCTATCTCAGGGACAATCTTGATGTAGAAGCGTAGCTGATAAGCATACGCTAAACAAGGTATGCTTTCTTCATGTGAGCCAAGGTGTATTTTCTGGTAGGAAATCCAGCATAAATGAAAGATACTAGATTAAAAACAACTCATGCTCTGCACTCGGGGAACTCTTGGGAGATTTGGCAAGTATGCCAGTAAGGGCAAGGAGCTATTGGCATCATATTTCCTTAGGAATATTACTGCTAGCAAAGAGGAAAGAGAGACTGATGTGTGGTTTTAACAAGCTTCAGATTATTTCTGAAACTTCTGAAAACTCTTTAATGTGGAATTCATATTATGATGGTGGAAATAGTTTTGAAATGCCGGTTGAATTTTATCATTTTTCCCTAGGTCTTCTTATCTACAAACCAAAAAAAATAAAAAAATCCATTTTATTTTGTGGAAATGCAGCATCTGTTAAGTCCATATATACTGCTGTATTTATCAGTTAAGCAATTTGCTTAGATGAAAATCTATCAAAGTAGTCTAGGAAAAGATTAATATTGTTACCTTTCATAAAAGGAGAGAGGACTACACTGAAATATATTCACAAATACTTCCTTCTTTAATAGCTGTATTCTCATCCCTACATAATTTCAAATCAATGAACAACAATATCTTGTAGTGCTTGTTAAGTGATAAGGAGCTCATCTGCACACACAAAGGATGAACAGAGAAACAATGGGAGGAGAAATAACTCCATAGTCCAGGTGTGACAACTGTCACAATGACCTAGCTCTCTAGATCACCTTTCAGACGAAGGGCGGTTGCTGCCTAGGGGTATGGGATATATTTTGTGATGCAAGGTAAGAGCTTGCTTGGGATTGCACTGGGTTTATTATAGGGTGTTTAGGGGAGGAACCAGAGGTGAGAAAAAGGAGGGATTTAATTGATGTGGGTAGGAGCTAGTGTGTGAAATAGAGGTATAAAGAAATAAATGCATCCATTGTCATATAAACAGTTTGTTGGTCAATACATAACTCTGTCCATGCCCTGTGCCTAACCACTTCAGTTTGTCCTATATCTTTATTAGACTCCACCTTCGACTGTGTTCTGCTAAGGTGATCTTCAGTCTGTGCATATATGGGGGTGAGTGCAGATGGGCAAAGTGAGTGTGTGGTTCCTAGCAAAGATCAAGATGGACTGGCCAGTGACTAAGTGAAGTGGTCTGGGAGCTAGGAGGTTAATGGGCCTCTGGGGGCCACCTCTAGGAGTGAAAATACTTCTGTGTCTAAGGGCAAGAGTACAAGCAGGTTGTCTGTGGGATCAGGGTAAGTGTGTGTGTGTGTGTGTGTATGTGTGAGTGGGGAGATTTGTACCAGCCACTGCACTGGGTCTAAGGCCTTGGGGGCTCATATGTCTAGATGCCAGAAACTGGGTATGCTCAGAACAAGAGGCCAGGCCTTTGAGACAGTCACAAGAGGTCTAGGCAGTGCAGAAGGAAGGATCCCTCTAGATTTCAAAGTTCATCTGACTGTGTAATCTCAACATCACTCAAAACAGAACACCTGTAATTCAGAGAATTTCATTTAATATTTTTTGTTCTCCTATCTTCAGTTACCCAGGACACTTTTATTAATTTTTGCATGATTTGCAAAGTTGAATATCAAAATAATTTGTCTTTTTCTAGATGCTTACAGGTATAGAGAAATTATTATAAGTTTCCAAAGCTTAATAGAATTGAATTTCTTTTTAGCTGGCTGAAAATGGTATGAATTTTATAATCTTGTGATTTTTCACAAAAAAAGACAAAACCAGTAATGATGAGAAAGAAGCAGAAACATAGAATTTCTTGCTATTTTTGGTAGCCTTTCTACTTTAGGGTTTTTGCTAAAGGTATGTCTTCAAATCAAATCCTTTTGTCATGCTACTTTGCTAAAATAAAGTCATTATGCCAAACACAAATAGTCAAGATATAAGCGAATACTATCACCTGCATTTTACAAACAGGGTAAACAGGGGAGTTCCAAAGACTGAAATGAGGCTTTCTGCATCGCAGAGCAGTTCTAGTTTATTTTTCATGGCTTATTACCTTTGCAGTGTGATATTCCGTGCTTCTTGCAAACACACATACACCTCAGAATTTGCAGCTTCCTGCCTGGCACCACACAGGTTAAGCATAAAGGAGGCAGCATGTCTGTATCAGATTCCAAATCCTTCTATCATATCTTTGAGTCTGCTATATTTTTCTTTTTCTAGCTAGATGTTCAAAACTGAACCCCCATACCCACTGAAGAACATGAAGGCTTGTGCTGTGTGAAAAGCAAACACCACAGAAGGCACTGGAGAAGGAGTTATCATAGGAAAATTGAATTGTACGGTGCTAAATTTAATCTTGTTCCGTGCCTCACTCAAAGAAGCATCAAACATACCTATTCCACTCCTGACAGACCTTTGCCTCCTTTGCTTGTAAGGTCCTCCAATGCAGTTGTGGCTCTGTCTGCCCTGCCTTCCTCTCCTGGTGCCCATGGGTCTGACTTTCTATTCTAAATCACTGGCACTTTTCCCCAAGAGTTTCCATGCATCTTTCTTACCGCAGTTTTCTCGTCCTCATTTCTACGACAGAAAAAGGGAGAAGACGGTTTCTTCATCTGTAACAGTTTCTTTTGTACTTCAGCAATACTGTCCTTCCTCCCTTTTCTTAGGTAAACATTCAATATTTTATATAAATTATATATAATGGTTTCCTCCCTCCTGTGGTAGTGCATTCCGCCTGTGGAGGATCTTGTACTTGTTCCAGACTTTCTCTTCCCTAGCTTGCTTACAATACTGTCATATTAGGATGTCAAAAGACATCCTAAAGTCAAGATGCATATCCATGCTGGTACTTTCATACTCACAAGATTTGTCATTTGTAGAAAGAATGTACTTTGTTTAACATGATTTGATCTGACAAACATACATCAGCTGCTTATCTTCCCCATATTTACAAACTGGCTATTTGATTATTAGTTTTGGAGTTCTTCTGAAGGTAGAATCTGTAGTCCTTTAGGCATTCTTTTGTTTGCTGAAATTCAGCAGTACATTTTTAATTCCTCCAGTCTTTTGATCAGCATGCCCTCCACAGATTCTCAAAACTAACCTCTGTGATTTCAGAGATTACTTCAGCTATCTTTTCATTACTGAATCATGAAATTTGTCAGACCCAGACAATCTGAAAAAAATAAGTATGCTGTTAGCTACCATTTTCATTTTCTGTACAAAGATCTCAGCATTTGTTTGCATTAATTGAAGTTGTTCTTTTCAACTGGGCAAAGATGTCCTAAATTATACTTGCTTGTCATCAAGTGTTCCCTTTGCTAAGCAGTGACCAGTTACTGCCGTCTTTCTATTTTCACTCTTATTACTGTGCAGTTGACCCTTGATACTTTGGATGTCTCTTCCTGTTTGCATCTCATTTCATGTCTGTCACAACAACTTCCATATTGTTCTGAGGAGATTCATTGGTTTGATTTTCCGTTCACTTTTTGTGTGTTTTCCCCTTGCTTTTGAACCAATGAAGAGCCCTTTATTTCTCCAAGTAGGTCGCTTGCTACCTCTTTTACCTGTCTTAGATTACATGAAAATGCGTCAGTTCCTCATGACAATTTTTCTCCCTTTGATATGCTTCACATGCAGCGTCTCTTACAAATGAGATCAATTTATTGAGAATAATTTTCTTGACAGTTTCCTCAAGAACAGAACAGATTCTGAAGATCACTCTCAGCTTACCTTTCAGCTCTTCAAACAACTCTTCCCTACTGATTGGGAGTATATCTATCAAAAGTTCTCTCTAATTGTTCTATTCCTTTCTTCACCTTCATTGTCCCTTCCTGCAGTACTGGACATCAACTTCAATTTACCCACAGTATATATTTGAATTCTAAATCTATACCTGTTAATTAAAGAATACCTTGAAATGTTGAATTGCACTGCAATGTGATCATTCATATTAATAAGCTGTTAGAATGGATCCTTTCAAATTTCTTTTGAAATGATCCTCGAAAATCAGGGCATTCCAGGAACCATTTCCATTAAGTAGTTTTCATATAGTCACCCTGTTCTGGAGAAAGACAGTTGTTCTCAAGAATACTGGCAGTTTTGTGCCAGCTGGTATTAGCAAATCAAACTGTTTACTACTATAAATGCAGTCACTGAGTCACCACACTGAATGCTAGCTACATTTGGAATTGCACTTGATTAATTCTTAGAAGATGACTTGAACATTCTTGTTGTCTCTTTCATGAATACTGGAAATACCTTTCTTTCATAATGTAAAAATATTATATGCCTCAATGTCCAGAGCTGGATCAGACTGCAATATGTGAAAAAAACACTCTGGTCCCATTATTTAACAGTACTTCATTCCATAATGCAGAAATTGTACAGAATGCAGAATTTGTGCAGAAGCTAACTGAGATTCATGCTTGCTGCACTGGATAAACAAGTTATTTGCACCCCAAATTTTGATCTCTTCTATAAACACAATATGGTGAAAAAGGTCACAATAAACTTTATATTACAGATTTTCTGCTGATTTTACTGCTTTATTGCTAAATTTTTTGACATATTAGTGTTTTCCAGCTATCAAACTTGTCCCTTTATCTTTGTATATAATTAATCGAACATCAGAAAACATCATCAATCAAAAATACTTCTTCACTTCTACTAAGGAAATAAAATAGCAAAACAATTTTATGGCCTTAAAAAATGATCTGCCTCAGGGTTCTGAGTGCAGCTTTCTTTATAGGCTGTTTCCTGAGAGAAAAAAGTAAAGCTTTGGAGTAAGTTTGTAATATATACTGTATAATACATTTCCACAGTAATAAACATGTTATGGCATTTTTTCAAGCCACTTGTGCTGACTGAAGAATTCTATTACTGACTTTTTTTTTTTTGTAGAACACCAGAATAATAAAGAATTTCCTAATAGACCTGCTGGGCCAATAGTCCTGATTCAGCAGAGTATGTAAGTCAAAAATAGTAACTGGGCTAGTATGATTAAGGAATGCTACATTCTGTAGCCAATGTGTGGAAAAAAATGAGCTAATTAATAATGCATCTAGTAGTTTTGACTCTCCAGGCAAAACTGCTGAAACATATCTATAGCTGTTTTAACTGGGGGCAGCTCCCATCATGATTCCAGAGGGAAACTCAGACTCAAATCCTTGGAAATGAGATATCAGAGGATTTGCACTATTATACAGTTCTTAGAGAAGACCTTGGTAACTATACTCATACTTACATGAAGCATATTTTTAAATACCTTAGTGATAAAGGGCCCAAGTAGTTACAAATGAGAAATATCAATAGCTCTGTTGCACTCAGACTACAAGTTAGTCAGGTGTGATTGAGAGGATAAACTATGGGAATTATTTCAACTACAAACGTTACTTGTGACAAGTTGCAATCACAGCAGTGGAGCTGTACTGAATATGCTGCAAGCTCAGGAGTGATACATCCCTACCAGAAGGAAGTGCTGCAGGATGGCCAGAAGACCTCCATGGATAAGGAGCTGCTGAGGAAAATTCAAAGGAAAAAAGAGGCTTATAAAAGGTGGAAGCAAGGACAGGAGGCCTAGGAAGAATAGAGGGATGTTGTCCAAGAAGCTAGGGACCAGGTTAGGAAAGCTAAGGCCCACTTAGAATTAAACTTGGCTAGGGATGTTAAGGACAACAGGAAGGGATTCTATAGGTACACTGTAAATAAAAGACAGGCTAGGGACAACGTGGACCCCCTCTGGAAGCTATCAGGAGAGCTGGTTACCCTGGATTTGGAGAAGGTTAAGGTTCTTAATGACTTGTTAAACTCAGAGAATATCTGAATCTTGATTTTTAAACAGTGTTACTAGGTGACATTGGCAGAAGAAGTTGTAATAAGCAAGTGAAATCTGGTGCTGATATAAAGGCATTTAAACATAGGGGGTGATCAAAATGTTTTACAGGAAAAGTTGACTACTTTCAAGCTGGAGAAACAGCAATTGGATGCAATATAAAAATAAAACAAAGTTCAAGGTCACTTGCTCAGGAGTTAATAGGAAAATCCACAATAAACTTGTGCAAAGCACGTGAAAACGACAGAGGAAGAAAATGATCTGTACATATTGATTCGTCAAAGGACATCCCTGAGCTTCAATTTGATTAAAACACAAGTTTAATAATTATGCATGTAGCATGGTCATAGGGCAGGTAATGATTATTTCTGAGCGTAACATATCAGGTGTTTCTAAAAGGTTAGACAGCACCAGGATGTGTATGCTGGCCATCAGTAAATTTAGGCTAGAAGTCAGAAGAATTTTCTGGACTATAAAGCAAACGGGATCATCCTTCCAGATGACAGTTGTGGTAGAAAATTAAATGTGTTTCTGGATGCAATTGGTCAAGCTAACAATATAGGAACGTCTGATGATGCAAGAAGTTATTTCTACTTCTATGTTATGTCAGTGCTCTGTTTTCTAAAGAATAAATTGATTTGAGATAAAAATAAAAGCATGCTATAATACTCCTCTTACTGTTCTTGTTGCTGTATCATAATTTTATATTTTTTATTATGCCACCAACATGTTGGCAAGGTTGCTAAATGCAAGTTAAGCAAATAACTACACTTTATGTCCCTGCTGTCCTTTATAAGTCTTTCTTCTAATCAACTGTTAACCTATTTTAGTATGAATCCACTATTTTTCAGAGGAAGCAATAGCTCTCTGGTAGGTTGATGGCAATTATGTTGCTACATGCTTTCTGCCCCTGATTACAATGTCCTCCTTGCCACTTTGGAAGTCCTGTTAGCCTATAATCACTGTGCTTTTTGTAGAAATCAGGGGTATTCAGTTATATTTCTGGGGGATGTCAAAGCCAGCTGGATGCCTCTGCACAGTGAAATCTTGTCTGACATGTTTAACTTGGATTCAATGACATTGTTTCTAGCTTCATTTTTAGCTTGGATTCACCTTTTGACTGAGGTGCTAAGTTTGAGTGGTACGGCACTGTGAAATTATTGGCCTGGATGTCCTTTAAGGTTTTTCCACTGCTCAATATGCTGTATTTTCCAATAATACTTTTCTTCTGTCACAAACTGTCAAAGTAAATGAAAATTTCCCTCATGAAACCAGGATATCTGTATTCTGAAATGCTTATGAGGGCATACGTTATTTCTGAGTTGAAAGAAATCCTAAACTTTTAGATAAAACTATACTTCAACTATAAACTGAAACTGGGAAATTAGGGGATGGGAAATGATGATAAGTCTGAATTAGTGATATTTGGAAACCAGATGCAATATGGCAAGAAAAGAGCCCGACAGGATGGAGGGAATAAAAGAAGGCAGAGTAAAGACACCAAAAGGGTTTTTCTTCTGTCTGGTGCTTTAATTTTAAGTGTTTTGGAATGGGAAATTCTAGCCTGCCTCTAAAAGGGAAATGGTTTTGTTTCTCCAGCAGTCATCATTACTTTGTAACAAGACAATTATTATTTCTAGTCTGGACCAGTATTTCAGCTTTTCACTTAAAAATATCATAAATCTATAGAGACTATTTTGAGGACTGAAATAAAGTTTTTGGTTTGTTTTATAAAAGTTCCACTAATTTTGAAATTTGAAGGAACAGCAGAGGTGTTCTCTGCGTATCCCAGAGAACTGGAAAATACAAGTGAAAGACCAGGGAGGAAGAAGGGGTCAAGGACATTTTAAAATTTTCATTAATCTAAGGACTATTCCTGTTTATATAAATGTTGAGTTTCAGAAAAGTAATTTACATGCACCCTCATTTAGCTGTCAGAGTAATGATTGCTGTGGCTGTGTATTTAATCCTAAAGAATGGCTATTTCTGATCTTTTATGCAAAAATTCATAAATGATGACTGATCTTAATCATTTATTTTTAATACTGAATTTTAGAATTGCTGATTTTTAAGTCTATTTTTAGTATGCAGAATATTGAGTGCATTTATACATTCCTGATGAGTTGAGTAATGTAATTACATTTCTTACCATGCTACTTAGTGTACTTTGTTACTTTGGCTACTTCAAATGGAATAAGTACTAATAAAAGTGATATAAAGGATATGTCCTTGCTGTTGTACAGTGGGACAGAAAATAAGAAATGTAAGCAGTCCTAAACAAAAATATTTACTGATGCATGAATACCCACAGATTAAAGTTATATTTTGAAGATTTAAAGTAATTACCAGTTGAAAAAAGCATTAAATGCAGCTGATGAGACAAAAATCTGTCTTTTTACATTCCTTACCAAACAGTAAATTCTTTTTCCTATAAAATCCTTTTAATATCAGTGATTCTTATTTGGCATCTTAGCCTATTCATTTCCTTTGAAGTTTCTTGCCATTACATGAAAATCCACAGAAAGTGTTAAACATATAACAGGAAGTTGCAAACTGGAAACAAACTGCACATGATTCATGTAGGCTCTGCTAACAAAACTCCCAACTTTTCATCTTTCTTGAATGCCTACACCTTCGCTGTGTCGTTACATTTACTCTAGAAATACAAATGAGACAGTCCTCTGCCATGGATGAAAGTGCTACGTCTATATACTATATGACTTGGAAATGCTTTGAAGATTTTGAGGAAACACATTGTATAATGATCGTATTTTTAAATCTTCTATAGTTAAAACGACAATCTCGGTAGCTTGCAGGAGAGCAGTCATTTTTGAGATGTGAGGAGTCAGGTGGTAGAAAGAGACCACTATGTTTCTTGGGTATGGATCCCTGACCAGCAGTCAGTCAGTACCTGGTGGGACCAGCATATGGTTCTGTTTCTCTTTGCTGGGAATTTTAGGGATGTACTTTTATGTTTCATGAGAAGCCAGACTACAGCCTGTCCCTCAGAGTTGCATTGTGTGTGTCAAGGATTTCACTACAGGAAGGCTGCAGGGCACCCCCTGTGAGGAGAGGCTGGGGCTGAGCTGTGCTGGACGAACCATAGGGCGCAACAGAGCCTGGCAGCCAGGATGGTGACACCTCTGGGTCAGTGTATTTAAGAAAGGGCAGTAGATGGCAGGCAGACAGAGGAGGAGGAGAAAAAAGGGAGGAACATAAGTATGGACACCTAAGCGAGAGAAGTAGAGAACATAACTCCGGGCACCAGAGCAGTTTCCCCTGCAGCCCATGCGGAAGACCACAGTGAAGCAGATAATCTCACTGCAGCCTGGGGAGAACCACACTGGAGCATTCCCTGAAGGAACCACAGTCCACATAAAGCACATATGGCAGCAGGGGAAAAGTGTAATGGCAAAGTAGCAGCAGAGGTGACCTGCTATGGACTGACTGTCATGTCCTCTGTGCTGCTCTCAGGTAGGGTGCGGGCAGAGGCAGGAATGGAGTGAAGTTGGGCTTGGGAGATGGGGGAGGAAGGTTTTGTTCTAATGTTTGCCTTTCTCTCCACCCAAATCTATTTTAATTGGCAATAAATTAACATTCCCTAAGCTGAGTCTGTTTTGCCTGCGATGGCAATTGGTAATTGATCTCCAAGTCTTTACCTCTGCCCATAAGCTTTCTTACACTATTTTCTCTGCTGTCCTGTTAGGAGCAGGAATGAGAGAGTAGCTGAGTGGGCTTTGTCCCTTAGCCAACGTTAACTCACCAGATGGAGTTTTTATTTTTAATTTTAAAAAAGTGTGTTTTTTCTGGCTTTGTAAACCTCCAAATAATCTTTGAAGGCCTCACAAAAAAAAATATCTGGGTAGAATCACCTCAAATATTTGGATGCCTTGGATCCTATTAAACCTTTACATACCTTGAAGGGGTGATGACTGGAAAAGTAAAGGATGAGGAAGAGAGAGCCAGTGATTAGCAATTGATACCACTTGAAAAAGAAATGATGTGTCAGCTATCAGTATACAAAAAAATGTAGTTCTTTTAGATTAAATGTGTTCTATCTGAAGAAGCACTGCTGTCTTTCAGGATAAGAGAAGATAAAGTGGCTGATGTTCAAAATTTGCAGTTAGTCTTTCAAAAGCAGAAGACACTAAGGAGTAGTATAATTGGTAAGCTGAATAACAGACTACAAAGTATTTACCTTCTCATTTAGCTGTCTGAATGTGGCTTAGTTTATAATGGACTTATGCTTATGTTGGCAGTTATCTCGCAGTTGTATGCTGGCTATATATTTCAAAAGAGAATGAAAGAGACAAAGTAGGCTATACATATCAAGGTCTAAGACTGTTTATGTATTAAAGCAACCAATACGTCTATATCTCTATATTCATTGGCTATTTTACAATTGCCGATTGTCTTTCAGAATGTTTTGTTACCAGATTAAAAAAAAAAATCAAAAATGCCTGGTTTAGATCATCACAAATAGTATTATTTAAGCAATCTTAGCTGAGCAACTGAAGATCACAAAAGATCTTAGTGAAAATGACTCTCATATTTCTATCTGTGGTCATTTGGCAGCTGGATTGAGGCCAAAAGTTGCCATTCATCACTGGTATCATATTGTACATTCCAGTATACAGACTTCTAATAAGAGCAAAATGTTTTAGGGCACTCCTCCCCTCAAAAGACCCCACACACCAAAACCCAAACTGACCAAAATAAAAAGCCAACTTCACCCCAAACTTTTAAATTTTAAGATTTAATAATAATTTTATTATTAGATTGTTGTCTTCACTATCGGCTCATAAATTTTATTTCAGTAGTTGTTCATACATTATATAAAGAGTTTTGTTGTTCACTAAAAATATACATCAGGCATTAAAGCATATTAAAAATTTTTTTTAGTTTCATGGGAAGCAGTACTGATGGCGTCAGGGTAAAAAAGGCTGGAAATATGTTACAGGATTTCGCAGATGCAGCTACCACTTTTGCACCTGTTGTTATATCCATTCGGTAAACTTTCTTTGAAAACCTACCTCAGTCTGTTGGGAAGGAATGGTTTATACAGCCCTGACACCGCTCTGCTGTTTGATAGTCCATCAACATCATTTAATATGTGCTTAAACTCCTTAGAAATAAATGGTGCTTTTCCCAAGGGCTTAGCTGAACTTGAACATGGTATTACAGTAACATGTAATACATTGCAAAAAATCAAATCTTAAATTCTTTATTATTTTTTTCATCTTTTATTCCTGTCAAATCCCCACTAAATTAAATAGAAGTTGCAGTTCTTTGTACACTCTGATATTTACTCCAAACTAAATTGAACCAATGCTCTAAATATACACAGTTACGCAGGCTACTGCAATGGATTTCAGTGTGACATTTCACCATTGTATTTGATATACACAATCTAATTCTTACAGCTCTGTCTTAAGTTAACGCAGTTTTATGACCATGAAAACTGCTACCTACATAACATCAAACTGAAGAACAACTTGCATGAAATATGACCCTTATGCATGGTACTTACCATAGTAAATAGAATCCCTTTGTTATAGGCTGCTTGTCACAGTGAAATGGAACTGAGAAGTTTATAGGTAAGGGTAGTACAAATACTAAGCACAAACTCTTCTTATATTCTTTATTAGAAAAAATAAAATTTAGATGGCATAATTTCTTGTTTAGTGTAAATATTTACACAATAGTGTGAATATTACACAATACCATGTATTTTATTTGTTCATAAAAATTTTGGGAGTCAGGATTTTTTTCACGCAGGTAGTCTTCAAAAAGAAATTAGTATGTATTGTCAGACGTGAAGGCCATATGGTCCTTTGCTTGTCTTGCACAGTTAGCAGTACTAGAGCCTTCAAAAAAAGTGGAAGTTCTTCAGCATAAGCATAATTGGGTAAAGTCTTTGCTACACTGTGCTCTAAATGTTAAAAAGGTTTCCAAACTTGCTGGGCTTCTGGACCCCCAGGATCCTCTTGTCCTGGTAGAAGTGGCTGCTACTGCTCACGTTTGCAGATCTGACTAGCAGCAAGGGGCTCCAAGCATACAGCTGCACATATAACAGCCTAACCACCATGCAGTTCAACTCAGCTACAAGAGCAGTACCTCACTGGCATCTACAAAAACACCGGCAGCACTTACATAAACTCCAACATTAGCCCCAGCTCTGCAGATCCAGATGGGGCTTTGCTTATGCCTTTCACATACACATATACTGAGAAATTCACCCAGTTGTTGGTCCTGGTCACTTTGTCTATGGCTGGCCCTCACATTCCTACAATTACTGCCCCCCAATAAACAGGATCCTGGGGCCTCCAGACTCTTCTTCAGTCACTGCCACCCTGGGCTCTTGTCTGACTTGCCACCTGGCTTTAAGTTTAGTGGTGGCTCAACACATAGACAATGCACAAACACACTGGAAAGCCCTCTCACATAGCAAATAGTAGCAAAGCTTACTGAGGAGAAAGAACAGCACTCAGGTGCAGGCTTGGCCATACAAAAATAGTGTGTGATGGTCAACAGTCCCTTTCTGCATGTGTCTCAAAACAACACAAAAGATGCAAGTTACTGAGGCAGACCGAGCACTTGCCCAGGGGGAGCAGGGTGTTATCACTTGTGCAAATGGACAGGGGCACAGCAGAGATGATACAAAGTGGGGGATGTTTTTTCTGTGTTGTCTGTCCTGAAGCCTCGAAGGTCAGTTGCTTGGGCAACAAACTATCCGGAGACAGTGACAGACACTGTGGCATCTGCCAGGGCACAACATAAACTGGGTGCGGGCCCTGCGAATGAGTTTCCACATGTGGGAGGTTTCCTAGAGAGCCTGATCCTATAAAAAGTCAAATGTCCTTCGCCTGAGTATGCTGCTCCACTATGGACCCCCGTGGGCTCACCAGCTACAGCTCACTGACTGAGATGACATTGCTGGATCCACGGTGCGGTGAGCATGTCTCTGTGTTTCTTTCTTCTTGATTTCCTTTCTCCTTTTCTCCCTCTACTTTGGATCCTTTATAAGAATAAGAACTTACCAAGACTTTTCTTCCTGACTCAGTTTCAGTGAAGTTTGCATTAAAATTAACTGTTGTTTCATTGCCCCACTTCTGGAGAGCCTGTGAATGGCACAGGGTAAAATAAAAGATCACCCTCCCCCTGACATGCCGAGTTTTGGCATCTCCTTTAGCAGTTTCTCTCTGTTTTCTCACACTTACTCTGCTCCAAATACTCTCAATCCCTTCCTTCTTAAGTCTTTGCTTCTTTTAAATATCCTGTAATCCTAGAGGGGTTTACCTCAGCTATGCCACAATAAGTTTGTTTTTCCTACAAGGCTAACAGCCTGGCTTCCTCTTTCCTCCTACTTATCAGTTGCAAAATTCAGTTTGAACTTCCTCAAGGCTTTGGGTGATTCCTTCAATGGCCCATCAATCAGGACACATAAGTCCTGATCCTTGATATTTTCTGTTACCTCGTGTACCTTAGGGGTTATGTTCCTGGGTATTGAAATTTTCCGTCTGTGTCTCAAGACTAGATTTTTAGTCTCAGTATACGGTAACCATATATCCTCACAGATCAGATACCATCCCACTGAAGTGATCTCTTACAATAAGTGTCCAGCTTATGTCTTGAGGCAAAAAGGCTTAGTCTTTCTTAGTTTCCTCATTAGTGTTCTTAACCTGTGGGAAAGGAGTCCCACAGTCTAATTGTACATCACGTGAAGGAGTATTTTCCCCTACCGTTTTTTAAAATCCTTGATTCTTTTACAATCATTGTGCTGTCTTTCTAAGTGTGGTGTAAGACCAGAAGAAAAGACATTTCTCTAGGCTATTCATTATTTGACATGCATTTATCATAGCTCTTTCTATGAATGTTTTTTGTAGAAAAAACTTAGTCTTTTTGGACTCTCCTCAAATGAGTATCTTCCTTGATCTTGGTCATTCTTTGCAGGCTTCTTTTCTCCCTGTAGTTTTTTTGAGACATGCCAATGAAAAAGGCATGGGCCTCCTCAGAACAGGAAATGGGAGATGTAGGTAGCATTCACCTTCATCCCCAGTTGCCTTATTTTGGTGTTAGCAACCCATTCCCTTTAGCTGCTTACAGATGCTTTGTAGATTTTTGCAAAAACTCGTAGAAGCTGGAATAATTCATAAAGGCTGGGGTCTCATGTGTAATCTGTCTCCTAGTACCATGTCATAGTTCTTACAGTGTTTCAAATGACACCAAAATACTGATTTATACAAAAGAACTTTGAAACTCTGTGCTGTTCATCCTCTGACTTATTACACAGTTTAACGTTTTGTTTGCCTTCTCACTGCAGTTTAAATTAAGTAAATATCTCTCAATTACTGCAGTGAATAATGGTTTCTTTTTTGAGACAGAGGTAGGTAAGCAAGAACCTCATGATTTTCTTCATGTATAAATTGCTTTGCACTTATTTATTCTGAATATCTTTTCCCTCTTTGTTTAGTTCTCTCTAATGTTTTAGTTAATCCTGTAGTTTGGGTTAACTCAAATAACTTTGTAAACTTTAGATTTTTGCTCTTGCCTTGCTTGTCACTTATTAAATGTAATAGGCACTGTGAGATTTAGAATTAATTACTTGAGAGCAGCCAACACACTAATACTCTGTTCAGCTGTGCATATGAAATTTTAGGGAACAAGTTTGCCTAATAGCTTACATCAGTAGCTGCATGAAGTGTGTTAGAATTGCAAAGCCTAATTATCATTATTGTAATGTCATTTGAATGTCTGACTTGTCCAGTGTAGGAACTACACAGTTTTTCAGGGTTTTATTGCTAAACGAAGTTATTAAATTTTTATGAACTGCTTTGGCCAAATGTTTCAGAGTTTTGCAGACATTGCACTTGATTTGGTTTAAAACAAATCTCAATTTGCAGAGTGGTTTAGGATATAATGTATTTTTCCAAATGTCATGACATGTCAGTCAAACACAAATAAATAATCCCCGATTTAGCGTAGGTCATCTGCCCTTATTCTCCTAAATGTCCTTCTTTTCCTGTGCTAAAATATTCCATGGTTATGGAATTGACTTTGATAAAATAACTTTGAAGCTGCTACTGTTATGAGAAGTTGTGACACTGAATTTTAGAAATTCCAATCCATAGTCAAAGATATGCAAATCAAATCCAGTTGAGTTGACTTCATTAGGAATAGCACGTGGCTTCTCTTGTTGGAAATAACCAATGCTATCTAATATTCTTCTACAATCAAATCCCATCCTACAACAGATATTTAATGTAGGTGACTGTCACATATTCTGAATGTTTGTGGTTTTCTGTAAACCGGGGTGTGTGTGGAGAGAGAGAAGGGAGAGCACTTCTTGCTTGGGCTGGCTATGGCAGTAGATGAGACTTATCCTACTTTTTATCACCCATATATATCCAGGAGGAAGCCATAATTATCTAACAATTAAATATGGTATTAAAATGTCTGGTTTTCATTTAGGAAACAGCTCACAGTACTTTTATAGAAAAACGCAAGCAAACAAACATATCCGAAAAAAGCATAAACATTACTGAAATTAAAAGCAGCTTAGCAATAAGTGACTAACTGCATTTTTCTGTTTACACTAAAGAGCAGTGACAGATGCTCTGCCATATATTCAATCTGTTTCAGTAAACTATCACAGGAAACAGATGAGATCTCTTTTTAATCTGGAAAAAAAAAAATCCCTTTTTCTTAGACCATCAAATCCTTGAAGACACATTTTCACTTAAACTTATTTTTTTGTCTAATGCCTTGTTTTAATGCTGAACTGCTTTATCATAGTGAGTCTATTACAGCAGGAGGGTATCCATCTGCATAAATTTTGGAAAGCAACATCTTTTAAACAGCACACAAGGACATAAGTTTAATACTGTTTCTTGAGAAACAGCTTTTAAACAATGTGTAAGATAGAAGCAAAAATCTATGTCCTCTACTGGTACAGAAAATAATGAAGTCTCTGAAAAAAGATTTAAGGGTGCAAGGTACTAACATTGAGAGATTATATAGCAGAGCTGTCTGGTAAAATACAAACAGAGTAATGCTCAGCTGTTCCTAAACCTGTTATTACTGCCCTTTTCTTTTGTTATAAAGGCAACAACTGATAAATTTTGCCAGTAAATCTCTTCAACTAAGGGTCTGAGAGCAAAGGAAGTGTCTTGGAAATGTCTTTAATTTAGTTTGGTATGTGTAAAGCTAATACTAAAAGAAAAGTTGATGGTGTTTTGTTATTTGAAAACACTTCCTTGACTTTGAGACCAGTAAACTGCACAGAAAGGAGGATGATGGCAGAGTACTCTCAGGCTGTTGATAGACTTATGTCTGTTGCTGGACAACTCACTTGTTCTTTCCTTTTCTGCTCCATAACATAAGGAAAAGGGGTGCTGTATGTCCTCTTCTGTTTTGCTCCTCCCACAGATCTGGCACTTTAGCCTGGCTGATGGGTTTCATGTTTGAACTACAGAGCAGATCTGAGCTTCCCTGAAGCACTAGTCACTTGACTCATCCAGAGAATAGATACTAGATTTGATGAATTACTTAAGAATATCAAAGTTTAGAAGCTTGATTTGCATGCAACTTTACAGCAGGATAATACTGAACATTTTATTGGCTCTACCTCAAAATAGAGCAGTGTAAGTTAATTTCAAAATAATATCAATTGGGCATATTGAGTACAGTATATATAGGGAAATAATGAACATTTTGAAGAGAAAAGTGGTTCTAAATTTGAAAGGATCATCATTTCAGTGTGAGAGATACTTCACACATCTGGCTAACATATATGGGAATGTGAAAATGCTTCTTTCACTGTCTTAAAATTACCTGCATTTGTTGGAGTTTTAAGGAAACAAAGTTTAGTGAGTGTTTAGTGAGTATGGTGAAAAATAAATTTAAATATTAAACATAAGACTGTTCTGTCCAAGAAAAAAAAAGAAATCAGTGTCCAAATGCATTTAGTTGGACAAATAAAATCGTTGTTAGGGAATGAATAATGTATAAGTACACATGCTTAGATATGTTTATCAAATGGTATATGATGAGTCAGAATAAGTTTTCAGTGCTTTTTGCTGTCAGGGCAATAATGTAGGTTTCAAATTAAGTTAAATTCGGTAGCAAGAAAAATAAAATAAACAATGATTTTTGTTAGGTTGCCTTCAGCTAGCTAGTGTGATACGATTTCCCATACAATTACACAGTCTAAAGTGAATATAATGAACATGTTTAGAGAATTAGGAGTTCCAAACATATTCTTTCACATAGATGTACTTAGTGAGATACCCATTACTCAGTTTATTGCCTTGCTATGTTTAGATACATATTGTCTTTTAACCATTTTATGGTCTATATTTTCCTGTGGTTTACCTTAGTAGAAGAAACCTGATGGAAGAAATCAAAGCAAACAATCATAAAAAACCAAAACTTTGCAGAAGCTAGCAACTCCAGATTTCTCTTCTGTTAGCACTTAATATGATTTCTATTCTTTTGACAAGGTGCATTCCATAGAAAAAGAGAATATGATTCTTTTTTCTGTTGTTTGTTTCTTTTATAGTTCATGCATATAGAAAAAAGAAAAGTAAAAGCACGCTTTTCTTTGATGATACGTTTAGAGAAGCAGTGGCAAAAGAGCAAAAGGGTTTTCTATTTTACTGACTGAGCAAGGCTGTATGTCTTATTAGACAAATTAGGAACATGTGGGTACTGATGACATCACAAAAAAAAGTGGGTAAGATTCCAACTGACATAAGTTGACAGAGGTTTGTTTAAGAAAAGAATGCAGATCAGTCTACACCTTTGAAAGGAACAAGGGCATTGGCCAGTTACTGTATATCACAGATTAAGTTTAACTGTAAAATGATGCTGTTGTGTTATTGTTCTTTCACTGCTGGCAGTAGATTTCACACAGGAGCCTATTTCATTGTCAATTAGAGCATTGATTTTTTAAATAAGCTTACTAGAGAGTTGCTGAATTCAGCTGACTTGCCTTTTGACCTGTTAACATACAGTCAGGAGGTGGAGAAAAAAAATATATACTATTTTCAGTGGGATTTTTGTTTGAGTAAATAGTGCTTGATTGGACCTCAGAGTAAAGATGAGTAAGTTCTGGTTCATTTTGACTACTGTAAAAGCAAGAAGAGGGTATGTCATGGATTCAGCAGTAGCAGTCATTTTTCTCCTTCTTGGTAGTTGGTGCAGCACTGTGTTTTTCACTTGTGGCCTGGGAACAGCGCTGATAACACCAATGTTTTAGTTACTGCTTAGTAC
>JANRGW010055140.1:0-15199 GCA_024733675.1 Psilopsiagon aymara | reverse complement strand
CACAAGTCAAAAACACAGTGCTGCACCAGCTACCAAGAAGGGGAAAAATGACTGCTACTGCTGAACCCATGACACACACTCACAACCGATTACCTCATTACCTTAAATGAAAAATTAAATGCTGGTGCAAAAGGAAGCATCTTTGCCTCTTTATATTTCTTTACACTTTATGTACGCTTTAAATCTGACTGGAAGATGTAGTCAAAAAGGGTATCTGCATAACACAAATACATTCTTTAGTTAGATGGATTTAACTGTGTTTGCAACCAAGACTTAAGATCATAAAGCAAATAAACCACTTTTCACTAAATGTTATTAGTAAAAGCATTGTGAACATGCCTCCTCCCTTTCAAAACATTCTAGAAGACAGGCTTTCTTCTTTTAAAAGCACAGGAAATTTAATCATATTTTTAAAGGCAAAAGAACAATGTAATAAATGACACTGTTGATAAGAAGTAAGGAGTTAAAAAAATGGATTTAAAACAGCAATATGAAAGGAATCAGCAGCTAGTTCAAACCTAAGAGGCTCAAATAACAATCTGCCTAAAACATATTTGTTTCACCAGCTAAATCTGTGAAGCTGAACAACCTTCTAGAAAGTTAATCACGGGTAAAATGACGAATTGATGAAAGTGTTGCTTGTACCAGTGAGGGACTGTGATAGTCCCTCAGTGAGAGATACTGCAAAGAGTATTTTTTTTTCCCCTGAGTTTAACAGATTGCTACAGCTATGCTTACATATTTAGCAAATTAGCCAATAAGGTCAGCAACAGAGGCTAAGGGAAATCATGATGTGTACCAAACTACTCATTTACAGTTTTATGCTAGGGAGCTCAGTTAAGGCTTCTAAATTCTAATTGCTCTCAACAAGATTGCAAGGTAGGAAAGTTGTGACCACCAATGAGCTAAAACCAGTGAGACAGTATGACCCAGGTATCAGATGCAATTATAACTAGGCAATGGGTTACTCATATCTCCTTTTGTGTTCTGTTGTATATATCTTTGACTTGAGAGATGAACTATCACTCTCTTGCAACAGGAAAGATCATACCAGAACTCTGAATCAGGGGAAAATAAATTAAAAGAAAGAAAAAAAGCTGAAGGAAGAATTAGGAAAGAGAAAACAGTAAGTAAAGTATACAGAAATGTTCCAGATGAGAGGAAAAGGGAGAAATACCTGCAAAAAAGCATACAAACAGGAATGCTGCAAAGCAGACAATAACAGCCACTTTTTCTTTCAAGAAATACACATAAAAATTACTATTTACCTTCTATTTTAGATAAAGCATGAATCAGGGCATCTTTTTCTCTCTCAGAGTCCATCCTTGTTATGATAAGTATCTGGAAGAAAACAAGTAAAAGAAACTCTTGTACTGCAAAAAAATTATTCTTTCAGCCTCTATACATCTTTCTTTCTCCTTTGCACAAAAAACACCAGGTTGACGAAGCAGGCGGCAAAACCGGAATCGTTTTCCAGAATCACAATCATAGTATGATAGACTTGCTGAAGTTGGTATGGACCTATAAGGATCTTTGAGTCCAATTCCCTGCTCCTTATAGGACTACCTCAAATTAAACCATAGGACTGAAAGCATTGTCCTGATGCTCTTCTCAAACTCTGACAGGCTTTATGCGGTGACCAGTTCCCTGGGCAGCCTGTTCCACTGACTGACCATCCTCTCAGTGAAGATCCTTTCCCTAATGTCCCATCTGAACTTCCTGTTCCACTGACTGACCATCCTCTCAGTGAAGATCCTTTCCCTAATGTCCCATCTGAACTTCCTCTGATGCTGCTTCATTCCATTTCCCCATGTCCTATTGCTGGTCACCAGAGAGAAGAGATCAGCATCTCCACCTCTGCTGCTTCCTATGAGGGAGTTGTACACTGATAGGGTCACACCTCAGCCCCCTCTTATCCAAGATGAACAAATTGCCTCTGGGTTGACATTAAGATGACAAAGGTGTCATATATCTCCTAATATAGCATAATCCTACCACAAAGCAAAATGTGTTGCCCTTAAGAAGAAAATGATGATGAAATCAGCTTAGAGGGTCTACTGAAGGACAGAGGCCAAGACAATCAACACCATCTCATTTTGGTTGCTTCATTTGCATTTTAAGTTCTAAAAGGGTGTACCATAAGCTACTACATTTTTCTTCTCAGGGAAATTTTATCAAAAGACATTCAGAGCTCTTAGTGCACAGAAACAAAAGAAGAGAGATCAGGGGAGTGAAGTACAGAAAAAAGTCTGAATAAATGAAAGTAAGCTTGAAGATTTGTCTTCTTTGGCTGAGCGTTCAGCAGCAGAAATTCTATTCCAAACAGTCATGGAACTTAAACTATGCATTTTATCCCTTCTGTTTCATTATGTGGTATTCTGTAAATAAACAATAAATACTGTACAATGTTGTTTTGCACTGCACGGTATCACCCAAAATATTCACATATCATGAAAAAAAATCTTTGGATAACTTAAAAATCCTCTACTCTATCCTCCATGTCATAATAAACTATCCGTTATGGATATCTACTTATTATATAATTATAATGCCAGGAGATTGGCCTGATAAATGGGCTACGTAGAGGTTGTTTATACATAACAGTACCCATATACTCCATGGTGTGTTCTTTGAGCCGCACATGTATAATCCTGACTTTTCATCAAAAGATTGAGGTCTTCAAAATAATTTTCAGTAAAAGATGTGATAAAATAATAATTACCAGGGAAACAAAACCACCTACAATAAGATGAATGCCCTGGCAATGTTAAAAATAATGATGTGCATGTTACTTCAGGCATGCAACAAGGGCAAACAGAAACCTGCCCTGGTCCTGATACAGGTCTTCATGTTGGAAAGCTAGTTATAAGACTTTCTTCCACAAACCAACCCTTGTTGAAAGACAGCTTTATAATTCTTTACATAGTTTGGAGCAGTTTTGTTTGCTTAGAGAAATTGTTTACATTGTTAACCTTAACATTGTGTTTTTCTCCATAACTTTGCATCCAAATTAACATTTGATACTGAAGCTCTGTTATTTTGGGATTTGTTTCATGGTTTTTCTGGCTGCTGTACTGTACAATCTTCAACTGCCTCCAGATGTTATTCAAACAGGATTCTAAGATGTTTTTATAGATAGTCTTTGCCTTGGATAAATAACCTGTTAATAAAGCAATAAATTTATTTTGCACTTATAAAAGAAAATTGCCAAAGTTTGTGTTTGATCTACATATAAATTTAAATTTTTGTGAAGGGACCTTGCAAAAATACCCAACAAAAAACCCCAACAAAGTAACCCCCCAAAACCCCACAAAATCCCCATTCTCCATGGAAAGATACAATTACAGCTAATCAGGCACATAAATGGCCTACACAAAATTTCCCTGCTATACCTCTTGTAGTATCTGCTGTACGATCTTAGCCAGAATTACAGACACTGCATTCTATAGCTGCAGACATCAGCAGCTTTTGTTTGCAAACAACAAAGGAACTCACATTTCTGAAGGTTTCTCAGTTTACACAGAGATTCCAATGAAAATCTGTCATTCTGAGATACGTAACAATCCATTCTCTACGTGGAAGTTTACATGAATGTTTCTTAGGCAAATCCACGTAATAACATAAAGACTGGTATATTAGTCATGAACTGAGCATATACACTACCAAAGTGCAAGCTGTAGTGAATTCATTTCTAATGATGAAAGAGAAATAAAGAAGCAAAGGCAGTTGAATATGGTATTGAATCCACATGGGAGCTATCCAAATAGGAGGTATGCAGGCAAAGAATCACAGCCTACAAACATGAATTCTGGACTGCAGAATACACACAAAGCTTTCTGTGTGTCATTATTCATTACTAAAAACAAACCTAGTGCTGTGTCCAAGCCACATGTTAATAGAAGATCTCGACCTGTCACCAGCAGGTGCACCAGAGCAGCATGTCTGAACAGCATGATCTCCTTCTCATCTATTTCACCTTTACAAATAGAAAACACAGGGGTGGTCTATAAAAAAAAATCACAAATCATACTATACATATGTGACAAATTTAAAAGATCCTGGTATCTCAGGATTTTCATCTAACACATGTAAATAGACATAATTGAAAGTTTGGATCTGGTAGATCTGATCAAATAATTACTGAACAAGATGCACTAAACAAGAAAAATATTAGGTACTTCTGATTATTGGGATCAATAGCTTTTAATTCAGACAGTCAGGTGAAGCACTCAGGTAGGAAAGAAATCAAACTATGAATACAGCATAAAGAATTTGCTGGAAACAGCATGGAAGACAAAGATCCTGCGTTATTCTGTACCAAAAGACAGAAAGTGACTGTTCATCTCTGTCAGTGAAGGTGCTGAAACTGAAGGACTATGTCCAGCTCCTGACACCACTCAGTGAGGAATATATATCATTTAGAAACAAAGTGAGAGAGTAGGCAATTGCATTTTATGACGAAATAATGGAGCATTTGGTCATATTTAGTGCAGAAAGAGAAAACAGCAGGGGAATAATAATAATCTTTTAATAGATCAGTATCATCATACTAAGTGATTGCTTTGTATGTTCACTGGGGGATTAATGAGAAAATGCACCAGCATACTTTGGAGTCAGGTAGAATAAGACTGGATATTATGACACAGTTTAAAAGGAAGGCAATGAAGAGTGAAATAAGTTCCCAGGGAGGTTTTGGTATCTCCTATACAGTTAGAGAAATATTAATTATGAATAGATTAGATCTTTCAGAGTCTTCCTCATTCAAGTCTTGCTGGACCTTCCAGAAAGAAAATTCTTATCTCCTGCTTTAGTTGCAAAAAAAATGCAAGACCCACCTTATACTTTTCTCTCACTTCAGAAGACTAGAGTAGCTAAATCAACCTGCCTTTTTTTGGAATTTTAAACCAACAACAAAGATTTTTTACTGCTTTCCTTGAGCTGCAGTTCAAAGACTCATATATTTCATTGGTCAATTTTGCGTTCAAAAAAAGTTATTTTTGGAAGGGATCTGTAAATTTTATCAGTTCTTCTGCAAACACCCTTAAAAGGAAGGTCCAATAATTAACTATTTGTCTCACCAGTATTTCAGCTGCTAAACATTTTAATTGACTTCATTGCTGTAATTTTAGCAACCTAATTTTAGTACAGCTAATCTACAAGCAAAGAAGGGACTGAAGTTTCAATAAGCTTGGCACTCAGCCAACCTCCTACTTTAGGCTACATTTACAGCACATTAATGGCATTTGAAAGGATATCAGTTTTCTTAAATTAATGTTGAATTAAAATGCAGACTTGGATATTTTTTCCTTGATTCTGAGAAGCAGTAGTAGTTCTCTGTATAATTTTCCCAGTAATGTTCTCCTTTATATGACTCACCAGTACAGATAAAGTTACTGAGTTTTTCTCATGTTTGTGAAGATGGTGCTGGCTGTTCTTTGTAAGCTACCTCAAATTAAGAGTACCCTGCTGCTCACAATCTTAATACAGTAATTCTATAGAACACAGGCTGTCATTCTGCAGCGCTGTTTGCTTTCTCTCTCATTTGTAATTTCATTATCATTAGTTTAATTTCAAGAATACATTCAGTGTATTTCAAAAGAAAGCAATAAAATTGAGATAGCTAATGCTTAATCACATAACTTGTGATATAATGTAAAATTTGTCAGGTAGTAGACAGCCTATGTCATCCTTAAACTAATTTCTCAACTGTGAGTAGTACAACTCAAAAAAAAAATCCAAAACACCCAACAGCTTTCTAAATCTTCCCCAAACACAGCCTCTATTCTGATAAGAGGCTTTCCAGATCTTCTCTTTAACTATAGCCAAAAATATTTGTAAGGGGTCACTGATCTTGCTGGCTTTTGTTTTAATTTTTCTGGTTTTATAGGGGTTTTTGCATGCCATGTAGAAGAGAAATGAAGTCAGAAAGAAACCAAATTCATATGGATTTTTTTTTCTCCTAATTTCTAAAGTGGTCTTGGCATTTTGCATCATGCAGGTGTGACAAACAACAGCTACTAAAAGCAATGAAATAACAAACCACATAGACAGATTTACTTTCAAAATCTAGCATGAAAAAATAATTAAATGTTGTTTAATAAAGGAGAAATATTTCTAACACACAGCGAAAATATTTAAAAATGAAATTAATTTAGAATACTTTCTGTGTTACAATTTTGAATTTAGTCAATGTAAAGCTGAAGAACTAGGACATAAAAGTTTAAATAAATTACTCTATCTCTGCAAGATAGCCTGCTGAATGTTTTATCATTATCAAATACTTTGAACCTTGTACCACCAATTAAACCTGTAGTAGTATTAAAGAAGAAAAAACCTATTACTATTTTCATAAAGACATACCTTCTTTAAAATGGTCACATATTACTTTCTCTTGCTGTTTTAAGAAAAATCTTGTATGATCAAATTTAATGCTGTCAAATCTCCAGTTTACAGAAGCAAGCACACTTATATGTGTCAAATCTTCTAGAATAGGAGCGGCTGCTTCTTCCAAAAGGCAGTATGCCTGGCATTGGCTTTCTGTATAGCACAATAAACAAAACACAATAATAAAAGTTTGGTTTAACATACTATTCCTGGACAAGAACAGTTAAAAGATAGAGCAAAACATAAACAACATTGACTTCCTCATGAAAGCTGTAACATTAATAGAAAAAGAGTTGCTAGCCAGGGGAGCCTCCTGGGTGGTGGAATTACACTGATCATCAGAGCAGGCAGCCATGTTATTCCATACATTTCTTAAAGTGACCAAACTCCATGATGAAAAGTTAGGATTTTCTATTCCTGTGGCTCCCACTAAGACTGTACTATCATTTCACTGTACTACAGTGTCATCTACTTTGTAGGCTAAACTTAGACTTAGTCCCTTTATATCCACTTGTTACTATAAATTCAATTTAAACAGCCCATCCCCGTCCCTGGTATATAACTTCTAACGTCTCTGTTAGTCTGCTTGCACTTTCACACTAACAGTTCTTAATAGCTTCTGGGTAGCTTTTCAAAAATTCTTCCCAAATTAGGACTGAGTTTCTTGCTATCGGCATCCATGGCAGAGCCGTCAATCGCTGAATGAGCTGAAAGGGATGCCCTTTTCCTCAGGCAGGAAGGTGAAATTCTTCCATACCCTTTTTTAAAATTACAGTGGAGTTGATCAGATCAACAAGATCAGAACTCTGCGACTCTTCATTTTAAAAAATTTCCTTTTTCAAAAAATATTTTCAACTGATCCACACAAATTATTTTATTCAACTAGCAGCTGAGCTAACTTCATTTGGTTAATACACTATTTCATAAGAGTAGTTGATAACGTCATATTTTTAAGCATTTTTTAATAAAAGGTATATTGTTATGTCCAGTTTTTCAGTCTTTATGGAAACAGGTCAGATGCTACAGTACTTCGGACGCCCACTGTACAGTATCATTCTGTCATTCCTGTATTAATGTATCATTTTAGTTTTGAAGTGTATTTCTAATCATGCAACTTCAATGTTCCACTGTTAAGTGAAATGCTTTTGTGAATCC
The DNA here is from genome assembly GCA_024733675.1 of Psilopsiagon aymara. NCBI lineage: Eukaryota > Metazoa > Chordata > Aves > Psittaciformes > Psittacidae > Psilopsiagon > Psilopsiagon aymara. Next base: position 7,660 of record JANRGW010055140.1, on the reverse strand, counting down.
TTCTAACCTCTGCTTTGGCTATAGCTTGTTTTTGATAAAGATCCCTTCATGTGCAAGTCCATCATGATGAAACACACTACCTCAAGTACTGTAATAGAGCATTCAGTCCCAATAAATATTACTTTTGCAAAATGTTGATTTTGTTTTGACTGTGGAAAAGCTTTCATTTTTTTCTCAGTTGCATTAAAGGAGTCTTGATTCAAAATTTATTAAAGAAAAAAATAATAAAAAAAAAGCTTATAGCTGTTATGTGACTCCCATCTCAGATGAGAACAGATGAAAATACTGCTCTACTCTTCCACTGTTTCTGTGAAAGAGGCTCTCATTAAACTCACGGAGTGAATGCATTTCCATTGAAAAGCAAACTAATCTGTGCTAGGCCTTTCTAGCACTGGGCGTTCTTGCAACCAGGGTTGTAAAATAGCTTGGGTAAATATCTTTTCCATCATTTCTACTGCATGACAAAATTGTCTGTGCACGTTTTTTGATAAAACGCCTTGAAAAGTACAACAGCAATAGTTCACAGGGTAAGGCTCCGTTGTGTATGAGATAAATCCATAGTGGATTACTACTGTGTTACAGACATTCTCTACTAAAATGACCACCAATCCCTTCTCTCTTCAGTTCTCTCATTTACTCTGTCAGAGAACAAAATGCAGAATAGTAATTTGAGGCTACTGATTGGCACAGAGAGATTTCATATCTGCTGATTTAGATCACACATAACTCAAAGTCTGTAGTATTCAGTTTGCATGCAATCTGGTTTAGTCTTAAGACATAGCCTCTTCTCACACCTGTGTCAAAACAAGTATCTATTTGGAATATTTTCAGTCACAAGGAGCCAAATAATTTCCATATTTGCCTGAGCAGTACTATTTAATACAAAATTCTATCGCAAAGCTGCATAAAATAAAGCACATCCAAAAAATAGTATACCTGATGCTTGAATATTGACTGTGATACTGTCCTCATTCTCTTGTTTTTCTTCTATTCTTACAGTCTGACAAACAGAACTGTCCTCTTTGTGAACATGCGTATGCTGTTCTTCAGGTTGTAGCACTAAATGGTTAAACCAAAAGTGAACATTTATCTACAAGTATTACAAAACTAGATCAATAAGAAAGATGTTCTATAAATTACTTTACATGCAAAAATATTTTCAAGTTAAGTAAGCTTCTATGCCACACACATTTTCTATTCACAAACTTCTTTACTGTCTTCATGGGCTCATATAGTATGTAAAAACCATTGAGACACATTGAGAGATGAGGTCTCCACAGCCCCAAAAGTCAGTCATTATTAGGTTCCTCTTCCTTAGGGCAGGAATAAAGGGCTGGGAAAAATGAGGAGCTGTTACTGCTCCTCATGAGGAGCTGGTACTGCTGGGAAAAATGAGGAGCTCTGAAATATAGGTCCATAGGAAAGCTCATCTGCCCTTATACATAGAAAAAACATATATGAGAGGAAAGATGCTGCTGACTATAAGGAGATCAAACAGAGAGATATCTCGGTGAGGATGATTAGAAAAGGTTAGCTATTGTAAGTGACCAAAAGAACATTGAAGCTGCAAATGCTTATTGAAAAGAACCTTTTCTCTTGTCATATAGCTATCCTTCACAACTTGTTAGTATTTCCTTCCTTTCTTCCTTAAAAATAGTGATGTATGAGCTGCAGCTGCTGACAACAGAGCTTCCTTTGGCAGCTCTAGCTCTTGATATTTGAGAGGGGGTCTGGCTAAATAGGTGTCTCCTAAATATTGCTGATTTTTTCTAGTTAAGAATGTCAGTTTCATCAAAAACCAAACTGATCAAACACAGAAGAGAAAAAAGAAAACAGATTTATTTTCTTAGTTGTTAAAAAAACTTCTTGAGTTCAAAAAGCTATACAGGGTTAAAACTGAATCAATGAACTGTTTCTAGTACTCCCTTCTGGTGTATTCTCTAAGCTAAATATTATACACAATGACATCTTTAAAAAAATGAGTCAAACAACAAAGACAATAGAAAAAGAGACTTAAAAGCAGTGCTGGCATTTCTTGTTTTCAGTTAAACTTAGAACCACCCTAAATAAAAAATGCAGTTGTTACTAAAGTATACAATTACTTACATAATTTCTACATTAATGTGGTAAGAACTGTACATTATAACAGGTTCTCTATATACCAGGCATAACTCATCTGCAACACTATAGTCGACGTGTAAACATTCTAAACTGCATTTAACCCAATTAAATCTCCACAAGCCTATTCGCAGATATAACATGGCTTGTCTTTCAACTCGCTTGGATTTCTCTCTAGGAGATGCAGCTCCAGCCTGAACTCACTAGATGGCAGCATAAAACATCAGTTCAAGTACCTCGCAGTCCTACATTTAAAATTGCGACTGTTATTTCTGGGGCTGTGGAAGTTTTATGCGTGTCTACCGGTATCAGCAACAGATGACTTTTACTAAGAAATAATTTCCTCCACAAGGCTACATATGTATGCCACTAAAGAAATGGCAAGCTTACATAAATAAATTACCCCAATTCTCTGATACAAGGTTTTTTATGAAACAATTGTATTTTTTTTTTTTTTTTTTTTTTTTTTTTTATGCTGGGATATGCAGCTGAAACACAGACAAAATTTATGTCAAAATACTGCCATGCAAGTCTAAAAGTCTAAAAATATTTGTTTTTTTAATACAACTTTATCCTGGAAAGTAAATCTGGCAAGACATTACTGTCTCCTGATATTTTGTGTGACACATATTTTAAAAAACAAATAAGGGATTTCTACTTCTTTTGCCCCTCTGCTCTTGCATTTCTGCAGTGCTAGATGCATAGCTCGAGATTCTTTCATGAGTATTGTCATCAACAAGAACATGGCTACCAAGAACTTTTTGTTTTCTCTTAAGACCTGTTATGCCTCATTGTTTCAAGGGGTTTGCACCAAGGTAACTGGCTCAGATGATTCCTTCCAGAGAACTTTAACTCTTTTCCATCGTCTAGGCTATTTTTGTCCCACAAATTAAGGTACTGATAATTACTATTTGATAACTACAATTAATTTGATAGCTACAACTGATAAAATAGTAGGTCTCCAAAGAGCCCAGGAGGAGTTCAAAACTCATGGACAGAAGAGATCTTCTGGAGTAAGTACCTTTCAGTTATTTTGTCAGAATAGGAATAAACTCATATGCCTATTTCAGTAAAACCCACTTCTACCACCAAAAAAGACCCTAAACCTCAAAATAAAGCACCACCCTCAACCAAAATAAAAACCCAAAATCTGCTAAGTTACCTGACAGAAAAAAACCGAAAGGTAAGATCCTTGGCTGCAAATTCAGATACATTAAAGATCATAAAAATGTTACCATTAACTTCATTAACTTTTTCCCTCCATAAATCTACTAGCATAAACTGGTTCACACACCTTTCTCAGGACTATCTACATCATTTTTTTCCTCTCTTCTGGTGAGCATACGTCTAGACCTCAGCATGATAAAGTTGCTCAGATCAGAATCATTGTCCCATTTTGTAACAAGTGCAAATGATGCAGACTTTTCACTACTGGATGAGCTGTTTTCTTCAGAAGACACATCTTTACTGTCGACTGACTCAGATGATTTGGGGGTTTTCTTTTCTTGGTTTACAAAATAGATTTCCTCTTCTACCTTATTCTTTTTTATGCTTCCTCCAGCAAGCTCTTCCACAGGTGCATTCAAACTGGGAATTTTGGCAGGTGATGCAGCACCCATATGCACAGAAAAGTGCTGCTTTTGAGTCTGTGTTGACACACAAAGATTAATAGCTTTGCCTGACTGATGTTTTCCAGCAGAAAGGAGCTCCTGGTTTGTAATGGAATTCATCTCTTCAAGCCACCCTAAAAAAAAACCCCAGAATTAAATTTCTTTGATGCAGCATAATCTTTTTTTTCCTTTTCTTTCTCTTGAATTTAAATAATTTGGATAATTACAGAGAAAGCCTTTTAGAATTCATTCTTTCTGCTTTCCCAGATCATTAGAATCCTCTTCTTGAAAATTTTTACAGATTAGCCCAAAGTAAAAATGTACAGTGTTGAAAACAGAAGGCCAGGCTACTGCTTGGAGAAGTTTTCACCACCTGCATGGTGGTTCTGATGTTAGTTTTCTAGGAACTGGGATGAAATACATTTCATTAGGAAGAAAGTTTTAAAAATTCATCGCATTAGGGGCTGTTTGTTTTGGTTTTGTTTTTTGTTAGTGGATTTTTTATTTATTTTTTTTTTTAGTAAGAGCAAAAAGCAAGCAAGGAATGCAATTAGCTTCTTCTAAAGCAGTGTTTCACTAGAACAGCAATTATTTTTTGCGTTGCTGCTGCACACCCGTGTATCTAAGTGCTTAGCTTCATGGGTGTTTATAGCCACACAGTAGCTAAACACTTTCCAGTATGTCAAAAGCTGCCAAGTCAAAACATTTTTCATGAGTGGTGCCTGCTTGTTTCAAATATATCATGTTACTTACCAAGCCCCGGAGTTTTGCAATCACAACCGGCGCCTTGCAGGCCATAGCTATACAATAAAATCTAAATAGCTTTTTACATTTTGTGTTAAAGTTTGGTTATAGGAGTGAATAATGGTCCATGAGAAATTCTTCAGTTTATAAGTGGTTTACACCTGAAACCATAGCCAGCATAAAACCCTCCTCTGAATAGCATCACAAAATAATACTCACTGTAACACGGACACCCTCCTGACCTTCTGCAGAAAGGATTGTATGAATATCTATTTTATTAAAATATTTCAATGCAAAATTACTATTTGTTAAGACACTCTCCTGTCTGAAACTATTTTATTAAAAAGTAGTATGGCTCGTGGAGGCTACTTTTCACTTCCATGTGAAAAGTAAAGGCAACTTTATGTAGTTAAAACACTGTCGTTCCTACAATTTGTTCTACATTTGTGACATTGCAGTACTGTTGCTACTCTGTGTTGCTATAACAAGTTTTGTTCTTGAGAATAAGCAACCTTCTATTTCCTTCTCTCTTGGAGGTATGTAACAGTCACTGTGTGATTCTCTGTTAAAGTACCAATCTTTGCCTTTTCACCACTTTTGTAAAAAGAAGATACTTACTTTCTATCTGATATGATGTAAATTGTGTGAATGTTTCTACTTTTGTAGGAAACAAACTATTTGCATTACTGGTATTCATAGTTAATTTTTCCAAAGTTTCTGTGGAGACTGGATTCAAACCCAGATGAAGCCACCAGCCTTCCTCTAGTGAGCTAAGCACTGGTCCTTCTACCTCAACTGGCAGCATTTCCTTCAGTTCTGTAACTGAATAATGCTGACATGCAGGTTTATCAGCCTGATGCTCTACAAAAAAAAAAGAAATCAGCATATGAGATTAATAATCCAGAAACACAAAAACAGTACATTATTTTGGAAATGAAAGTTCCCAAGTACTGATGACCTACTACTGCTTATACTTCCATTTGTAACTCAATGCCCATTAAAAGACTTGAGAGCAAAGCAGTTAGTGTTATTAGAGCAAGCCTGCTTTTAACTTACTGAGGGCATGAGTGAGGGGGAGGTATTTTTTTTTCAGATCTAATAATATGTAGCTGCTTTACTAAAGGCACAAATAATCTTGTTTATTAATCTGTGGGTTTACTTGTCATGCTTACAAGGACTTAACATAATCCTTACCCCCGAAAACATTAATGCAAACAGTACAAAGCCTACCATACAATGTTTCCAATTACAAATGAAAGTACAAATGAACGGGACAACGCAGTAATTCAATATACGTAACTTAATCCCGAGACTTGTAAAATGAAGGCAAATAAAATTAAGGGAAAGAACATATAATGCATACTCTGGTGCTGTAAAAAATAAACTGCAGTTTATTTTGGTGTTGTATATTTTGCTTCCAAACATGAACTCTGCTTTTGTCAGGTTAAAATATTATTTTCCATTTACAGTATTTTTCTATTGATTGATATATATTTTGAAACATTATTTAAGGAAAAATAGCAGAAAATAGTTCAACAGATTACTAAATTTCTGTTACCACAGATATTGAACATTATTACTAGTAGTAAGTTGAAGATTTTGATAATGAAATAAACATCTTACTTCATTCAGATTACCTTGATAGAAGGACACATGACATGCCAACTTTTATGTTGCCATACTGTTAATTTTTTATACGTACTAAAAAAATCATATAATAAAATATCAGAGGCTTACATTAATTGGATAAACTTTAACGTTTCAAAAGGTACACTCTGTAATGCACCATTATATTGTTTGCTATATTTTCTCCATGTACATGGAACTCTTCAACATCAATTAGCAATTGATCATCACAAAATAGAAAATAGAAATCCTTACCAACAAGCAAAAGAGAGCTCATATTGTCCCGATACTTCTCTGATTGCCATACCAGAGATTTTAGGTATTCCCTAGAGGGCTCTGTAATCAAAATACTATGAAGAACATAAAACAAGACTTGGAGGTATGAAGTTTAACATCATTATCTGTTGAATTTTTATTTATATAAAACTACCTTTTAAGGATCTACTTTCTCTCCAAACTTTCAGTCCATTCATTCATTCAAATTTTTTTCTGGTCAATACAGAGGGTTACTTCATGCAACACCACAGTGAACAGAAACAAGTGAGAGGAGCCATCAAGGGTGGTTCATGAAGTAAAATAGTACTGTGAACTCTGCCTGGACTGTGGTTCCCAGCCCAAAAGGTTATTTAAATTCTTTGTGCATGTGTGAGAAAGAGAGCAAGGAAAAAAAATGCTAGCCTTGAAAACAAGATGAAAAGGAAAAGATGAAGCAATCCTAATCCGATGTCAGCATGAAAAGGCTTCAATTCCATTGTTGGGAGATATCCCAAAACCACAGACAATACTTTCTTCCTGTATCTTTTCTGGAGATTTGTAGGTGATACTTGCTCAACATACGTGTTTGCCATATGTATAAATATATGCATACGCATACATACAAACACACATACATACATACTTTCTATATACATAAGTGTCTATTGTTGCCTACTCCAAAAAAGAGAATGGGTTTTCAGGTTGTTAAGTCTCCCAGGAGAAAGAGATCTACAGTAGTGACTGTCATTTCCCTTTTCAAGCTCTCCTGAAAAGCCACAAATACGGATCATACACTGTGCTCACTCTTTCATGCAAAACACAAAATACGTGCAGCTGCTGCAAAGAACATAACTATTAATTTACAAATAGACTAAACTTATTTTTGGACTTATTTTGAGGACTTATGATTGCAGGATTTATGATTATTATGACTTTTTATTTATATTATTATTTATGACTAAATAGGATTTATTACTATTAAGTTTTCATTACCTGTTAACAAGAGAAACAGGTTCTTCTTGAAGTCCTGTGGCCAGAAAATTAACCCATGATCTTTGTTGTCTGCATGGAGGACTTAAAGGTACTTCCATTTCATCTTTCAGATATGGAACATATTTAGCTAGAAGTTGCACAAAGCACCATTAAAAAAAAAAAAAAAAAACACCCAAAAAATCAAAATCAAAAAGCTACCTGTGAATGAATCATAGAATCACAGAATAGTTAGGGTTTGAAAGGACCTTAAGATCATCTAGTTCCAACCCCCCTGCCATGGGCAGGGACACCTCACACTAAACCATCTCACCCAA
>JANRGW010055139.1:0-69107 GCA_024733675.1 Psilopsiagon aymara | reverse complement strand
GTTGGGACTGGTCTTGTTCAACATCTTTGTTGGTGACATGGACAGTGGGATTGAGTGCGCCCTCAGCAAGTTTGCCGGTGACACCAAGCTGGGTGGTTCGGTCGACACACTGGAGAGAAGGAATGCCATCCAAAGGGACCTTAACATACTTGTGAGGTGGGCTGATGCCAACCCGATGAAGTTTAACCATGACAAGGGCAAGGTCCTACAACTAGGTCAGAGAAATCCCAGGCACAGCTACAGTCTGGGCAGAAAAGAGATTCGGAACAGCCCTGAGGGTGTTAGTTGAAAAAATGAACATGAACCTGCAGTGTGCTCCTGCAGCCCAGAAAGCCAACCATATCCTGGGCTGCATCAAAAGGAGTGTGACCAGCAGCTCGGGGGAGGTGATCCTGCCCCTCTTCTCTGCTCTTGTGAAACCTCACTTGGAGTACTGTATGCGGTTCTGGTGTCCTCAATATAAAAAGGACATGTAACTGTTGGAACAAGTCCAAAGGAGGGCCATGAGGATGATCAGGGGACTGGAGCACCTCCTGTATGAAGACAGGATGAGAGTTGGGAATGTTCAGCCTGTAGAAGTGAAGGCTGCATGGAGACCTCATAGCAGCCTTCCAATATCTGAAGGGGGCCTATAGGGATGGTGGGGAGGGACTCTTCATTAGGGACTGTAGTGAGAGAACAAGGAGTAACAGGTTCAAACTTAAACATAGGGTTGGACTTAGCCTTGGGTGATATGGTTTAATGGGAGGTGTCCCTGGCCATGGCAGGGGGGTTGGAACTAGATGATCTTAAGGTCTTTTCCAACCCTAACTATTCTATGATTCTATGATTCTATTAGCTGTTATCTGTACCTATGCCACTTCATGTCCACTTGTCATGATCCAACTGCACCATTTGATAAACTGAAGACATCACATGTATCTCTAAGACTTGTGTATACTATTAGACTTTAAACTAGTTGTGTGTTTGACTTTAGGGTATGTAATTCATAACATAAGTTTTAATATTCTGTGACTGTTATACTATTCAACAATAACACCTGAGCTGCAAACTACCTTAATACAGGTAATGTGGGCTTAAGCACAAAACCACTAAGCCAGTAATTTAAATTTGAAATTAGGCTATATGGTCTGTTCATGTAAAACTAGCAGCTTTTGAATGTACAAATGCGCTACAGATAAATTTAACAGTATGATCAGCCTCTGTTTCAATATTGTAAGTATTATACTTTAGAATCTTAAAATATCTGTCATTTTAATAACAGAATAAATATCTGACATTTTAATAACAGGCCCTGTGATTATAGTGTGTGAAGACCTCTTCAACAGTTTGAGAATATTGTATGCATTTCTTAATACCGAGGTATCCGGAGAGCTATTTGCTCACTTTGGCTAATTTTCTTTCTAAATATCTCTCTATATATTATGATGACCAGCAGTAACTACAGACAAATAATTATTTAATGAATACACTGGAGTTTCTTTTGACTTTTTGACATTTTACAATAGGCTAAAATGCACATCTTAGAAATGGTGCCTTTGTTAGGTGGATGAGAAAAAACATTTTAATGGATTAATCAAACAGTCAGATTTCCTAATACTATACCCCCACTCAACATCAACAGCCAGTCATCACAGTTCTAGAATGTAATGGATAAATAGCTTAATATAATGTAGGACTATGTACTCACTATGGACTATGTTATGTCTGGTCCACCTGGCTGTTTACTACAGGATATGGTGATGCCTTGTGAATGTGAGCTCATCAAATACATGAAACTGCTGCTGTGAGTGCATGGGAATGTACTGTCATCATCTTCTTTGCCTAGCAAAAGATATAATTGGTATATTTAGCACTTGAGGTCAGGTCCTCAAGAGGAATAACTACAGTTGAGGTTTAAGACTTATAAAAGTGAAAGGTCTGGTCTTCAGACTGTATAAAATGCTGTGCCTTAAGAAATTACTATACAGAAGCCAAACTGACATGAAGTTTGTGGTCTTCGAAGTCTTTAAAAAATGCAAAATGAGTTTCACCACCTTAACGGTTATAAGTTTACTATAGTTCCATATAATCTTATATTATCCATAGATCCTTTGACCGATGAGGTATATATCATAAATTTATCATTAAACATAGCTAATATATGAACAACATGACCTACAAATACATCTCATTTACCAATATGAGACCACATTAGATTTCAAATGCATTTAGTTTACTGCATTATTCAGGAGGGATATGTACAAGTCTGTTTAACTGGTGTTTCTTACACGCCAATTAATGTAACTACTATGAGTATGCAAGTTACTGTAAACTATGAAAAGAGGGTAACAAAAGACTTATTGTTTAATAAACAAGATGTGCCTGAAAGAAAAAGTAAAATATAAAATCTTCTTTTCTTCTATTTCAAAATAACTCTTTGTTGGCACTTAATAATTAATGCAAATAGAAATAAAAAGAGAGTATTGTTGAACAAACTTAGTGTAAAAAATTCTATAACCATAAATTATGCATACTTGGCACTGCATAAACACACGGGTATTTCTTAATGTAAAAACTATACAGATAAGGTCTGTATACATAGAGATAAACACATATTTATGTACAAGGTACTTCAAGAAATTTTAACACTAGAATTTGAAATTTTGAGGATGAACAGATAAACTCACCATCTAAGATTACTACGCAATCCTATAGATGACTTATCAAATACGCAGACATATGAAAAACATAAGTAATTCCATACATCCATCAAGTATGACACAGAGCTGACTGTCAAAAGCTATGCAAGCATACTGAAGCTATATACACACTTCATATTTTATTCAGACACAGCATACTTTGAAGAGTACAACTAATTTTACTGGGTATAATCACATCTAGCAAATGATGCTTGGAATTTATTTCATTGATAACTAGTGCTGAAGAATGTGGTTCCATAAGAAAAACACTGAGAAAAATACATAAACAGTGAAGAAAGTTACTCAGGAGGCAAATACCAAACTTTTCACAGTAGAAAGTCCCTTTCTCTCTGCTTATCTGTTTTATCTGGTGTTGATAAAACAATGTTGCTTCATAATGACAAGGTTGATACTCTGCCAACCCCTATATTTACCATACAGAATATGCTATTCATAGTTTAGGGTTTTTAGTGGGTTGGTTGGCTTTTTTCTTTTTTTCCTTCCATCTTACTGACTAGCAACTGTAGCAAAACAGAGTACTCTAAATCCACCAAAACTGAGATTCCAGGTCTTCATGAAAACTACATTTTCCTATGATCTTCCGAGCACTTACCAGCTCCAAGTCTACTCATGCATTTCTCACTCCAAACTCTACAGCCTCATTTATAGGCAGCTCTGCATAACTTCCATTCTGCTCCAATTTCAACAGAAATATGCCTCTCACAGCACTGCTCAGGAGTTCACATAGGATCATAGAATAGTTAGGGTTGGAAAGGACCTTAGGATCATGAAGTTGTAACTTCTAGAACAGCTGGTAATGACTTAAAACCAGGGGACAACATCAAGAATTTCTCACAGACATTTTCCAGACAACTGGAATGGGATCACAGCTTTTTCCACACACATTAGTAAGCTACTAAGTCAAAGTAGACCAGAATACCCTCAAAAAAGTCCTCATTTTGGTTTTAGACATATTCAGTCTTTTGAGTGCCATGCCACACTAGAAGACTGCCGCATGCTATGACTGCTCTTTTGATGCCAGTTACCAGCATCTTTTGTATGAACTGCAAGCCACAGACAGAGAGGTCACTGACTGTGCATCAGTGCTACATTTTCAGTCACTACTGATGGAGCTCAAATCTGAATAAGCATGATGAAGGTGAAGAACTGCATAACCTACAACTTCTCCCTTCGTAAATACCTTTATCAGTGAAATGAATTACTATTTTAAGAAACTAAGTAAAAATATTACACACAATATTTGCATATTGGTGTTGAACTATTTATAATCTTCTACTATTTTTAATACAATTGAAAACTAGACATTCTTCACAAGAAAAGTTAGCCATTTACCTGAGTTTCTAAGAGTAAATGGTTCATACTGTATTTTGAATCAAGTTATTCAGAACTGTTATATAAAGCAGTTATCCGTGTCCTTCAAAATTCTCCAAAATGTTAAGGAGAGAGATGTATTAGAGAAGGATAAAAGAAAATGTGAATTGCTTCCATTTCTTTTTTCTTTCTAATTATTTCCCCATTCAAAATGTATTTGCAATATGTTTAACACTTTAAATATCAGTGATCAGATTACATCATCATGCTGTCCTCTGTTAATCACATCTGACACTTGTTAGTGGAAAACATCTTTGCAAAACAGATGAATAAAAGGAAACTCAAATTTTAAAAAATCTGCTCATTTATTTTTTGCATACATCAGAAAAGGAACAGAGCAGATTACAAAAATAAAATGACCATGGCCTTTTGTAACAAATTAGGGACAAATAATTGAAAACTGACTACAAAAACACAGCATAAATATGTACCATTAGTACATGAATGAAAGGTTTTGATTATTGATGAGCAAACTATGAAAATAACTTTTGTTGTTGCATTCAAGAAGCAACAAAACTTTGAGAAAAGCAGGGTAAAGTGTCATTGAAAAGTGTGTATTAATGACTTTGATACCTGCAAGATGAATTACAGTTCTATTAATTCAAGTTGGCAAACTGGATTTGGCAAGCATAATAGTGAGATAGCTTTCATGACATGTTGAGCTGAGGGACATAACCCACAGCACTTGGGATAAAACAATTTACAAACTGTCTGTCAGTTACCTGTCTTTAGTTCTTTAATAAATCATACAGTATCCTCAGCTAGAACCAGCCACAGCCCCTTCTATGTGTATTTCCTAAAAACCTCATGATTCATTCTGATAAGCTAATGAAAGAAACTAAAGTCCATATAATAGTGTGAAAACTGGTATTCAAATTAGTACACCATTAATTCTTTCATATAAGTGTTTTATAAAAATCAATAAAATACTTAATACTCTGTACAGCTCATATGAATCACCTACTGTAAATTAATTCTAATTATTTATTATCTATATTATCTTTATTGTTTTGGAAAGCTCTGCAGCATATATCTTAAATCAAGAAGGTGTAAGCCTCCCAAATCTCCTAAATTTTGTTTAGGTACTTGCATTTAATTGCTTGCATTAGACATCTATAAGTAGAAAGCAATTTAGTCTGAAGTGGTACTTATGTATTATTCCTTTACAGCTTCTCAGCAACACTGCTGTCAAATTCTTAGCATTCAATGTATTCTGGTTTTAACAGAAAAAGTAATGCTGAAGAAATGGCCAGAAAACACATAAGCTTTAATTTTATAAACTGTAACAGTACAAAAGCAACTTTTTTTCTCCATTAATCAGCCACTGTGTTATGAAATTACAGGTTGTAAACTGCTGGAAATAAAATAACTTTCTAACATTATGTTATCTGTACACAGGAGAACTGTCACTCTTTAAGACATGTTAACAAGAATGCCAAGCACTTACATTTAATTAAAGCTATGTATCATTCTAGATAATTAGAAATAATTAAGAAGAATTGTCACCCTAAAGTAGTCAAATAATATTATTTCAACTGAAACTTGAAGTCTGATTTCAAAACTCCAAAAGAAATTCTTGGGAATGCAAATATGACATTATGCAAACTGTTTTCTTTAAGCATGATATAATTTATGTAATGAAATAAATCTATGCTCTTAAAATATTTAGCAGAACTGAGAATAATGAGTAGAGATAGGATTAGTTTAATTAGTTTACTGAAGTGGAGTTCTTATAGTGGCTAAGTGTGATATATTAGCTTTTGTCACTTGGAGTAAAAAAAGGTAATTAGTTCTCATTCAAATACATTGTTTTCTTTGAAGAACAAATGGTAATATTTTAGCCTGTATAATAGAAAATAATACATGGAGCATAAAACTCATCTTCTTCATCCAAGAGTACATCTATGATTAATAAGAAGAAAATCTTAAATAGTCAGGAATGTAATCTTGAATACATAGATTTAATTTATACTGGTGGAACTCTACGGATTCCAATGAAATTGCAACTGCTCAAATTGCAGAAGTCCTTTCATTGTCTACCCCTAAATTAAGAGGTTAAGAGTTCGTAACGAATTTTGTGTCTCTATTCAGAATTACTTTGTTATTTAGAAAATTCTGTGCTGCTGTCCTAATTCAAAGCTTTCCACCTGATTCAGAATTAAGAAGAGAAATGCCTTCCTCAATAATATTTACTAGGTAATCATCAGCATATCAATTGTGAGGTCAGGATCTAATTTTATTCCTGTAAAAATAAGAAAACACTTAAATAACCTTTCATATAGTACCATTTCTCAGCCAGAAAACTACTTAATGATAATTGTACATTTCTGAAGATAGCTGTATGGAACATATTTAACAACAAATAGAAAGAAAATGCTTTAGCCACTTTTTTTCATGTACATGGTAAACTTGAATTTTCTCTACTAAGAATGGGATGTTATTTTAATCAAGCAGTAGAATCTAAAGGCCCAAGAAATAAACACTCTGCAACAACTGAACACACAGACAGAAAAAAAAAAAAAATAAATAAAAATTGTGCTAACACAAAGATGGGAGCAGGAGGAATACAGAAAAGCGGATGTCTTGCAAAGCAATTAGATATATTTTCCAGTTAATACAATAAAGAAGTTATGAGTGGATCAAATTTACTTTTACTTTAAATAAACATTCAGAAAGGGGAAACCCTCTGCTGCAGCATACTGAAAAGCCTGAGGCATTAGTATAAGAGCACATGCCATCTATCATTTAATTTTGCCTTTTTTTTTTTTTTGGAACAGTATGGTTGCGTATGTGGGAGCTATTTAGCACTCTGGATTGTAGAGTTTGGATGATTCCATAAACAAGCTTAAAACAGTTCCTAAATTGAAATACAGCAAGTCAGTCACAAAAAAGATGAGCTTCACCACTTTTTTTATATATCTTCCAACTATAGAAGACTTACACATAGCACTTCAGCCAGAAATTCATAATAATCATGAGAATAAAAGAAACACAGCTTGTACTTGTAGTTCAGTTTGAGTATTTATGTTGGTGGCTTGAACTGAGGTAACACTGACAACCAAGTCTGTGGGGACAAGAAACACAGGAGTCATACAAGGTTTTCACTGTCCATGTATTTGTCAATGTTTCCTTCTCACATCTCCCTAACCTCAGACATTCACCCCCCAGAGGAGTTTGAAAACTAAACCCCATACTTCACCATGGCAGAAATACCAAATTTAATCTTTAAAAAAATTTCATTACGTTACTACATTATGTGAGTTGTCATATTCCTATTAGGAAAGTGGGCAGTGTTGCAATTCATGTTTCTTAGAAAACCATCACTGTAGTACTAATTGGCATACTGAAATACATAAAAACACCTCATGCACTGCTGCTGCTGATATTATGGAGTCTGGAAAAAATGCATCTTGTGATGAGGTAATATAAGGTCCAGGAAATGACAATAAGTACCTTCTAACCCTAGCTAGTCTATAATTCTATGATTTACTTTTAGATTATAAGGAAGCTACATTTTAACAGTATCTGGAATTCTAAATATCAGTACATTAGTTATTGATAACATAATGAAGACAGGAGGGGAACTATACAATTTAATTTGCATATTTTAATTGTAAAATCCAAAGAATAAATTGAAAAGAAATGAACTTGCTGCATGATATAATGAAGATAATCAAATCAGAGATGATTTAATAAAACTAAAACACACAAGTGCTCAAGAGGCTGATACATAATTCAAAAGTTGCCACATTTGGTCATTAGGTCAAATATATTAACTAAGTATTAAGTTATTCTGAGAACTGGCTATGATGTTGAGAGGTTCTAAAACACAGGCAGTGAGCACAGAAAAGACTTTGTGCCCCATTTCTAAATGTTGTAATTGACTCTTTACTACTTGGTTTGCATGAAACTGCAGAGTAAATTGATGATTATAGTTTTTATACATTCTTTCTTATAGGATCTCATTCATCTCATGTCAGTCCTCCCCTTCCAAAGTACAATGGGCTTTCAAGATTTACGGTAAAAATGCCAAAATCACTAGAAAGTACACAGGATGATGGAACTCCTTTTACAGCTATCCATTAGAGAGGGTGTGATGCAATACCGGACCATACATTACAATTCCAGACATATCACTAATCTTCAAGTGCTGCTAGGAGCACTAACTCAACAAAGCTTTACTTGTTACATATAAGAGAGAGGAGGAAAGAAAAAAAAAGAAAATGGGGATTAAAAAGAAAGAAGAAAAGCCTCCTTTTCCTTATGGAGCTGCACAGGGTAAGGATGTAGTAAAGGAGCATCCAACCATCAGAATATAATGACATATATGTGGCCAGAAATGTGACCTACAGAAAGGCCCACTTTGTTTCTATCATAAGTGTGAAAAAAGAGGCTTTAAGCCTCCTTACAAGGCAAATACAGCCCTAGCACTGCAGTTACTAATGCTGCTACATCCCTCTCTGGAAGGACTGGCCACCACCTATGGGGCAGAATTTCACCATTCATTCAAGACTCCAACAGTCAAGTGACCTGTGGTGACTTCTGCATGGTGCCAGAAGGGAAGGTAAGGCTAGAATTCCTCACGCAGCAAGAGTCAAGAGGAGAACAGAAGAACAAGACAGTTACAAGGACAGAACGCAATGAACCTTTGCAAAAACTCCAGAAGCTCAGCTGCATAAAACGCTCAGCTGACAGTTTTAAATTCCCTTTCATATTTTTTTTTAATGTAAATAAATAAAAAAAAAAAAAGGTGTGGGGGGCGGGGAGAGAGAGAATTCTTACAAGCTTAGCAATTTCTACCTGCATTCCCAGTGCTTGCACTTGCCTACTAGAGACCAAGTATGTTTCCATCTCCCAGGAATAACACATTCTGCTGCTTAATACTGATCACCTACATAATCTATCTTCAGCAGCTTGGCCATGGAGACATTTTATCTGTGTGGGAAGCACTTTTATGCCTCAGACATAAAACCAAAAATTCAGAACTCAAGAGGCATAAAGAAGATGGAATCACCTTGAGGGAACTAGTTGAGTGCATCAGTGAATTATGGAAACCTGACAAGTTTCTGCACTGTGAACAGCCTTTTGACTTGGTAACAAATCTACTATTATCTCAAGTAATATACTTGTAACAGGAAGGTAACATAATAACAGCAAAATCTAACTGGGGAAGTGCTCATGCAAAGACTACTTCTTAACTCTATCCAAGTAAACTACAGTTTGTTTCAGTTTTACCCTGCTTTTTTAGTTAGATGGAAGAGGGATGGGTGTATTACCAACTGTATACCCTGACAGTGAACCACAGGCAAAATACTACCTAGGCTGATGTAACTCTATGAGGTTCCTGCATGACCTATATTCAGTACAGCAGAACAGTGGTTTCAGTGTTACACCCCATTATGACACCTCCACTAGTGATGATGATAATATAATAAGCCACAAGATGTCTAATTATACGAACACATGCAAAAGTGGATGCTGATACAACACTAAAAACATTTTTCTTCAATTCAGTCAAGTGTAACAGAAATCACATATAATGAAAATACATTCTCGCTTTTTTTTTTGTTTCATTTACTTATATCTATTTTATTGCAACAAATACAAGACAGTCACACCAAGCTTAATTGAACTATCCATTCTTAATCCATAAATCTGCATGCAATGCAGACACCCAGAATCATGTATTAAGCATATGCTCATTACCTCATTTCCCACACTCAAATGATAAAAAAGGCTAATACACAATACTGTGTGGTTGCCTGCACAAAACAGATGGACACTCCAGCAGTATTACAGATTGAAGGTCAAACCTGATGATTACAGTAGCCCCTTCTGGACTTCCAGCCTACATTTTTTACGGGAAAAAGTTGAGCTACACTTAAATCACATCTCTTATCTGGAATTCATTCTGTATTCATAGTCCTTCTTTTCAGGTTATTAAAGGAACTGATTCAGCTTTTTTAGTAACTATTAAAACACAATTACTCAAAGAATCCAGTTTTCTGTGAACTGAATTGTATGATGAAATTCAGTGTAATGTAACATGTGATAGTATCACAAACCTTTGAAATAATAATCAGAATACATGAGTATGATTTTCTTTTCTCCTCTTAACTTTTAGCATAATAAAAGGTACAAAACCTGAGAAGAGGTGCATGTTCTGCAACCTGAGAAAACATGCAGTTCGCTGGGTAATGCAACTTGTGTTGCATTACAAGGAAGTAACATAATTACTTTAAAATCTTTTCTTCAGGCGCAGATCCTGCTTTCCACTGGGCAGTCATCAAACACGTGACTCTGCCCTCTTGTTTACCCACAGTTTTCAAGTCAATATGACTGAGGATGAATCAGATTCCCATGCATGAGCACAAGACCAAGGAAAAAAGCAACTACACTTACACATGTGCCTCTGCTGAAAGCGAACTGACAGATAATACAGCAAGATATTAAAATTTTTCTAGTTTGCTTTTTTCATTTTAGCTTTTTTTTTTTATGAGACTTTGTAGTCAGCATACAGACATCTAAAAGCCAGATCTGTTATTGTTAGGGTACTTGCACAGTTTCAGCCATAGGCAAATCTCACAAGGGAGTCCCATCTGCAGATAGTACTTTAAACTGCTTTTATTTACAAATGCAACATGATACAAATGACTGATTTTTCAAATAAAGCAATAATCCTCAGACTGGCTAAATGATTAAAGCAGTTGTTACCAAACTTTTAGTGTCTGTGACTACTAGCAACATATTTGAAATGCAAACCATGCTTGGCTGCTCAACTAAACTTTGCTGACTAGCTATTTGTTCAGACCAAAACACACATCTCTACATGGTATTGAATTATGCCCTGTTACACAATATTAAAAAGTGCTCCTTAAAGCAACTTGCTGTAATCATTGAACAAGAGTAAGGAAAATTAACTTTAACTGGGGCTTGGTTAAGAAATGTTAGTGCACATTCAGGACAAGAAATCAGTGGCCAACATACAAAATTTCTGTCTTCTATGAAATAATAAGAAATCACTACAATTTCCATGTTAAAAAAACCCAACCAACCAACTAAGCAAACATAAAACACACCCAAAATAAACCTCAACAGTTTAATGTGCTACATTTAGTTTTTAAACAACCTTGAGGAAAACTTAATTCTTAAAATCAATTTTATTTATTCTGATTTAAATAATCTTGTGTAAATTGACTAAAAGCTGAGGCAAATAAAAAAAGACAACTGGCTCACTATTTTGCTCAGCTATGGACACTTCTTTGGGACTACCACTGCCTTATGACAAAAGGGATCTTTGCAGAGTTTTATCTGAGAGCCATTCTAGACTCTTCTAAGACAGAACTTTGCCCTTTACAGTGCTGCACAAGCGAAGAAATAATGGATTAGGAATGTACAGTCATGCTATCTGTGGGCCAAGATAATCACACTTTCAAACAAGGCTGCTGAAAAGTCTTCTGCCCTTAACAATCATTCTTGGCTGTCTGCCCATGCCATCTGCCTGCAATGGCACAGTGCCATACTTAAATCACTATGACCCTGAGTAACACAATGATGAGAATAGCTGATAAGTCCACTGACAACTACATACACAAAAATATGCCCAAAAATCACCCTCTAGAGAATAAACATATCACATTTGCAAGATACTTCTCTCATGGAAAACAAATGTTTCCAGCCCCAAGACGGAAAACAGCAACAAGGATGCAGCAAATATATATATAAAAAACTAATTTACAAAGTCATCTGGAAAAAATTTCTGGAAAGATTTGTTCAGTATCTACCTTTTTGTTTCAAAACTTGAAACTATTATTTGCAATTTAAAACTACAAAAGAAGAAATGCTTAAGATGATACACAAGTGAAGAAGTCATTATATTCCCGCCTTTTCTTGTAACACACTATTTCCCAGTAAAGCACAGTTGAGCACCAATGTTACTTCTGAGTCAATGACACTGGTGAATTTTTGCCTCAGATATAGAAACGTCTCTTCTTAACAGTACCTATTACTCACATTTTAGTAGAATTATTGCAAATTGCTTTCATTTCAAATAGTCTTGCCAGTCATTCCTGTAGTACAAGAATGACTGTAAATGTAGAAGCACTAAAATGTGCCCTACTTTAGTATCACTTTGCAATACCAGAGCTAGACCACAGAGGTACATGCTCTAGATACCTGTCACTTGCGAGATGCTGTCCTTGTCTGCGTGTATTTTCCTGGCAAGTTATGCAGGCTGACAATCCACAAATCTGAGCATGAATGTAAAGACTAGAAGTTAACAACTAGTTTTCTACTAGAAAGTGCTTTAAAAAAAAGGTCCCAGATAGCCACACATTCTCAGTGTGACTACCTCAAAAAAGTTCTATAAAAGAGTAGGGTGCAGAAGTAAAACTCTTTGCAGTTTTGGGCAAGCTTTAGTGTCATCAGTATTTTGCTCAGCATGCTTATAACTATGTATATGCATATCAGACTATATAAAGAGTGAATTTAAGAAAAATCAGAAAAATGCGGCTAACTCAGCCCACAAATAATCTAGAGGAAACCAGTGATTTTCCATTGGTTTACCACTACAATGAGTAAAACTCACACTTTAACAGGTCTTCAAATTGCTGTTAAAAACTGGAATGAAAGGCCACACAAAACATCACAAATCACCACCACCGGCAGTTATGATTTTATAGAAATTACATCTTCAGAAAGAAAAATAGACAACATTTACAGCAACTCTATTCAAAGGTTAAAGAACTTTGAACTCCTACACAGTTATTCAGCACACATACCCAAGAACTTAAAACAAATGGACAAAAAAGGAAACGGTTTTGGTTTGTAAGGTTTTGGAAAAGGCTGAACTTGTAATTTGGCAGTATATTATCTGCCTGCCTACCTGCACCATGTTTGCTACAGATATGAAGAAAGTATATCTTCATGTCATAGACAAATACGTTGTCTAAACTTACTAATACACAAATCTATATTGACCTTTGTAAATTCAAAATTTCTGAATCTTCAGACAAAAAAAAAATCTAAATAATCATTTCTTCAAACCTAATTTTTTCAAAAAATACATTTTACAAAGTCTCCAATAATACTGAAAATTACACGTCAGGTATTTATATAAGAACCTTGACCACTGCACTGTAAAACAGGGGAGCAAATTATCCCAGGACTCTCCAAGTTTAGAAAATGTCTGGTTTGCTAAGAAAAAAATGCTGCAAAACGATGGCAGTGCACACTGAGCCACAGAAGCTACAGAAGGCATCCAACTCGCATAACTTAGGCAGCAGAGCTGAATCTGTTACAAGCCTGATAACAGCATAACTCAGGAGCCCTTTGCCAGCCCCCCTTCACATGCCTGGAGACATACAACCACCCTGGCAACACAGCTATACACACATCCCATTTTGAGCCAAAGTTCGGGAAAACACTTCAGACCGCACAGAAAAAGCTGTCATCCAGAACTTTAGAAGGCAAATAGTAGTTCAAATAATTAAACGACCAAATTCCTGCACTGCTTTTTCATCCAGTTAAAGCTGGAAAATAGTGAATGTCTGCTTTTTGCCTTTTTTTTTTTTTCCTTAATCTCCAATAGCTGCTTTTTATTTTAATACAAAAAAGCCCTATATTTCTACATTGCAAACAGAATCCGTTTAGCATTAGGTATGGCTTTGTTTGCAAGTGTAGGAGTAAGAGGTTTCAATGCAAGACTGGCATAAAAATCCATTTTAAATTTTGTTTTCACATTAATAACTGGACTTCCTTTTGCCCTGATGACTCACAAATGTCAAATAACTAAATAACACAGGCACAATAATAGCCCCAAACCCAATAAAGAATAAAGTACCTTTTCTAGCCTGTCAGAGGAAGACATTTTCTATTCTGAACAGGAAAGCTAAAAGCACTGCTCTTCCGTCATTCCTTGACAGTTATAGACTAGTTCTGCACCTTATTAAAGATTAAGGTTTGCCCAGTCACTCTCTTTTGGTCATCTCCTGTCCACAGTCCAGCATTTATTACAGGAGAGCTGGAGATTAGTACTATATATTCTGCCTCGAAAGAACGTCACACCTGAAAATGAGGCCACATAACCATATGCCACCCAGCAATTCAAAAAGAACTCAAGGAAGGAACACAGTATTTCACTTAATTTGATCTTCATAGATAACCATATCCTTTGGGTTACATGTATGCCTGATTTCTCTCATTTAGATTATTTTTTATGGATTCTAAAAACATAGGGTAAAACTGGTAACATTGCCTTTTTCTTTTTTTGATGAAAAACAGATTTCTGGTTTGTTAAAAATATTATGAACATGGTTATGGTAGAATTTTATGAGGCCTTATTATGTGTAATCACTTGCCACCTGGTTTTGGTCTGATGAAAGTACGTTACAGCAAAAAAATTTAGTAGGCAGAGCTGCTACATAAGAAATACTACTCGCTGTGGTACTTCCACAGGACGCTGTACCCCAGACTATTCAGCAAAGATTATTATCAACCCTCAACTTTCTTAGAGGCCACCATGAACAATCATCACCCAATTTTCAACCTGAAGCATTAGAAAGTCTACGTGATCCCATGGAACACTTTATATTGTTGTCTGGACCACAGTCTGAAAAAACTGTTTTGCAAGATTAGCAATTTTAGGAGCACTGCTAGTTAATTCTAAATTGGCTTCCTAAAGATACTCACTGAATATTTTCATACATTTCCAGGCTACCATTTTACTTCCTCTAACTTTGGAAGACATGCTGAAAAACAATTACAAAATCCCAAATGGCAAAAATTGTAAATAAATATAAACTTGTTCCATTGCAGAGAGCTAAAAATGGAGATATAAAACTTTAACATGGGTTACAGTGGTTTAATTTAAAAAACGTTTTGTTTGCGAACACACTGAAAACATAGTTTTCTTGCACTTCAAATGGGAACTATTCAGTAGTTCGAAAATCTGTATCTTAAAGCCAACTTTCACATAAACAAACAAAAACTTACAGAAGGTGCTGGAAGGGTTTAGCCTACCTCCCATGGATGCTACTTAAGGCAAAGCATGATGACCTAAAACTTACTGCAAGGCATAAAATGAAGGTCAGGAAATCTTACTTAAGGTAGTCCTATTTCTTCAGCTGTTATACGAAGGACTACATTCACTTGGGATCTAAACCAGCAGGATTTCACTGGACCAAGGAGTCTATCAGTAACTTATAAATAATTAGACAATAGACAATGTCAATTTTAACAAAGGAAATGTATCAGTCAACTCCAAAACACTGAATAGTTGGAAGAAGACAACTACACATACATTTACTTTGACTATTGTACACCATGTGGACAGAGCCGCCAGCCTTAGGTTTGTGTCATGCTATATTCACAGAATCAACTATTCTGCTAGCTTTCTAAAATGAAAGATCCATCAGGGTGTCTTCATCTTTAAGAAGTTTTAGGGCTTAGGACCAGCAGCCCATGAAGTATCCTGTAGCCCCACAGTGCTATGCATTGGGAGCACTGCAATGTACTGGCCTAAGTGCCGCAAGGTGTTCCTTGGGGAGGAAAAGGACCCAAATAATATGGATCACACTCATAAGCTGGTAATGACACTAAGATGATGGTCCATTCAGTATTCAGATGGAAATTAAGACACTGATATTTTGTCTGCTGAATTATTTTCTACTCAACATAACCATGCTAAAATGTTATTAAAGCCTGTGTCCTAAGAGCATGGGAAGTTCATTTATTGGTAGGATATATACACCAACACAGATCCAAGAGAGTTCCTTGAAAATGCATGCATAATTAGCATCAGAATCTTTTTTCATTACACTTTTCCTCAGAGAAACAATCAATATAGGCCTTTCCCAGCTAGCAATTCGGTGTAGGTTACCAGTAAAGCATTTGACTAAGTACTGCAAGCCAATTAAAGACAACACTGTAAAAATAACCAGTGACTGTGGCATCCTGGGGTGAGGTATAAGAAAGTTAAACACAGAAAGAAAAGCAAAGGAGAGAAGACTATTCCACAGTTCTAAAACAATTATTTGCTATTGATGTAGAAATATCATTATTCTCAGTACGAGTCAAAATGCATTAGCATTACATCTGCCAATGCTGCAGCAACCATTTTTCTCCATTTCTGTTTGACCTCAAGCCTTTTATGCATAAATGTCAGGGCTCTTTACAATTAATCATGTCTACCACAGACTAATTGTGGACAACAGTAGTGCAATTAACACAAATTTGCTTCAAATATTCATGAACATTCAAAAAACATTCATTGACACAAGCGTTAGCTACCTAACCACCAAATCTAACAATTCTTTTCATTCCTGTTTTCAAGCAGCCTCTACATTAGGAAGCCAAGCACACCATCAAGGGTCAGAGCAAGATGGAAAAATATTCTAGCAATTCTTAAAATATGATTGCTTTTGTGTTACTTGCTACACATAAATGCTAGGAGGAAACAAGCAAAATAAATACGGGAACTATTCCTCTTTTCATCTTCAGAGTAGGGTAATCCAGTGAATCTAAAATTAATGAAACATTTTGTCTAATGAAAAAAAATTCATCATTCTGCCTCAGCATTTTTTAAATTATTATTATTTCTAGGCCTGATTAGAAAAAAAAAAAAAAAAAGGAACAAAAAAAGTCTTTCTAAATTAAGAAAGAAGCAGACCTGTATTGGTTGTCTTGATTAATTCTTAATACTATGCCTGGTACTTTATTTGTATCTCACTAAGAAATTAATAGCAGAAGTCTCCCTAACCACAGAAAGGTATTTGTAAGTCCTGAACTAAACACAGAAGATGTAATAAACATTTTAAAAAAATATTTATTTACTTTTAATACATGCTTTACATTAAAGAATTTCTTGGAGAGTTGTGCTATATCTAATCAGGCCCCATGGCAAATATTCGCTAACCCTCACAGGAATGAACTATTCTCACTTCAAACAATTGTTACAGTTTGAATCCAATTGACTCTAGACAAAAGTACTGAGATAATCAGCATATTAAAGCCAACACTATAACCATATGTTAATTATGTAAATGATTCATTTTAATCGGCTAGAACCATGTAAAGAGTTACAAGGAATGCAAATGTAGGGAGTTATTAAAAATCTCATTATTATTCATCTTGGTTCCATGCGCGAATGTATCCATCCAAACAGATGAATTAATAGTTAGATGAAAGAGCTAGAGGGGAAGTCTGTGGGAAACCATCTGTCTTGCTTTGTATCCCTCCCAGGCTTCAACCATGCCGCAACAGTGACATGAAGAATAACCCCTGAGAAGAGCCAGTGACTGCCTACACAGCACCTTAACCAGAAGTCAATGCTTCTGCAGCAAATTTAGAAAAATCACAACACTTCTAATCCATTCCCAAACTGATACCCTCAGTTGGTCCAGGAGATGGAAAGGGAAACCTGAATAATAAGTTCAGATGAACTGCTGCAAGAGTATGACGCATGCTGACCTAAGACACATAGCAAGTATCACTTTATGCAAAGGTTCTGGGAGTATTTGAAGATGCTTATGTAAAGAAGGCCCTCTCACAATTGTCAGCTAGGTGTTAACAACTATTCAGTAGCTACCATGACTTGGACACATAATAGTATCTAATACAATAGTTGTTCATATGAAGAAAAGTAAGGGTCAAATGCCATCTTCATTCCCAAATTCAGCACAACTTTGTCAGAGCTCCAGATACAGTGCAACACCACGTCTACTGTATAAGCAAAAAAGGATTAGCTGGAAAAGTAGTGTGTAAAGCCACGGAAGGAATAAAAGAGTTGGTATGTTTAATACAAGTGTGTATGCATTGTAGTAAATCCACCCTGCAATTCTTCATAAATCTTAGGTAGCACCTTATTTAAAATTGAAGATACAATTTACTTTTTAAAACCTTGGTTAAAGCCAGCTACCACTATGCTGCAGACAAAACTAATACTCCATAAACAAAATGTACAAAGAATGAACTAAACACTTGAATTGTATTACAACATTGAAAAATACATCCTTTCCCAATAAATTATTTTCATTCTAATACAGTTAACAGAAACTATTTTTAAAATATTTGTCAGTTTTCAGACTCTTCATGAAGCTTTGTTCTTCATACTCTAATTCTTTCATGTTTCCTCCCTGATGTCTTCTAATGCAGTTTCACTGGATTCATTCTATTTTTGATCTTTAATCCTTTTATACGTTTTTTCTTTGCTTACTCTTGCATGCCTTTGTAGTTTCTGTAATTGGTCTTTGCACCATTTTAGCAGGGTTTAGGACTGCGCAGCTTGTCAAATTTAAGTAAAAGTGAGAATAATCCATCACTGGTAAAATAAATAAGCAAATAAATTCACATATCACAAACCTAAAGGGAATGCTTGTAATAAGAAATGTAAGTACCAATTCTGCTCATTCTGCAAAGGCTGGTGAAGCTTTTACCCATTTTGTAATCCTGGAAAAAAAGTGCAATTTCACAGAAAGTACTTTAGATCACTAAAAAGTTATTAATAATGGCTACACATTTGCAGTGAAACAAGGCTTCATTAATTTTTTCTAGAGGTGCCTGTGTAAATTCAACTTAAGGAAAAGTGCTTGACAGCTCTGCAACTATTGACTGACATTCTTCAGCAAAGCTTCACCAAGTACAGAGCATAAATTAAGCACATTCTGGTGATAATAAAAACCACAAGTGAAAGAAAGAATATAACTACCTCAACTGAAATGAAGTGAACTGGTAATTTTTAAGTAAAGTAAAGTGAACAAAATTAAGTGAACTGGTAATTTTCAAGCAAAGCTTCGCTAATCTTAAAACCACTGTAAACTTTACCTTATCAAGAAATTTCAGTGCAATCTTCAAGCATTCGGTATTTATTACCTTTGCAGACATTTCATCATTTTTGGTGTTTCCTGTTTATCTTTACAGTCACAAAAATGTTTATACAAAACAACTCATAATCTAGAAACAACCTTAAAAACCAGTGCTGCATTCCCATAAGTTCACAGAATTTAAAACTACACACAAGTCCTTTGTACAAGACTCCCAAAGAATGCCACTATTGAGGTATTTTAATTGCATAATGTATACAACTACCTCAAAATCCGCCCCTGAAAGGATGAAATCAGCTGTGACAAGCTTTGTGAAATGAAAATACATGATCCATGTTAGGCTACAGGAGAAAGAGATCCCTCCTTATATGCTCCAGAGAGAAATCTTTCTCATACAATTAAATAGGCATGCATTCTTGGATATATACTTGTGACAAAGGATAAAGCATATTATTAAGCAAACTGAAAGGAGTTTCCAACCTCACACTCATGATTCTGTCCACATTACAAGGATCACTTCCTATTTATGCAGGCATTGATGCATAAACCAGAGGACAGGAGAGAATGGTAAATCAGAGTGGAAAAACAACACTGAAGAAAAATGACATTGATAACGTGATAGCTTTAATTTACTAACATCTTGTTTATCATTATGAAGTATAGGGAGAAGAAAGCATAACCTCATGATTATATTCCCCTCTGTGCTTCCATGATACAAATGTAAAATTATGTATGAACTCTATAAATATTTCTTTGAAAGATGATATATTTTCTGTATTTTGTGAGTCATAAAGGCACTCTTTCATCTTTATATATTTCTTAACACATTTGACCTTTTACAAAGCTCTTCCCAGTGCTCATCGGTAAGAGGGGAGAAAGCTCTTGTTATTCTCTGAGATTACACAGTAAATTCCACAAGAACAAGACTTGGCAACAGTTATCTGGAGGCCCTCAAGAAGGACTATGAGATTCCACCACAATTCCTCACTCACAAAAGCCACTGATTTTCTAACAGTTTCTATGTTAACACTCATATAATTAACTGAATAATAAAAAAAAAAAAAAAAAAAAACACACAAGAAAACAAGTCAGGGCAAGAAGTTTCCTAAGTCAGGGCAAGAAGTTTCCTAAAAGCAGAAATGGGGTACATGTGGGGCTTCTTGAGTCACTTTACACAAAGTGATAAAAATTAAAGCTGGCAAATAAATCCCACTTTACTAAGGCTCATTCTATTTCACTTTATTTCTCTGTTTGTTAATGTGTTTTTCCATGACCCCTTATCTGCCTTTTCCTGAACACAGACTGCTCTTGATCCATGACTCAGAGTTTCAGATCCTATCATCAGTATTAACACCAGGGGAGAAAACTTGAGAAAATGTGATTATATTTACTGAGTGCCAGAATCTTAATTCAGGAAGGCACTTCAGTATGTGCTTCACCGTAATTTCAGTGCCTTATTGAACAGGACTGTTACTAAACACATGCCAAAATGCCTCGTTTTACTGAAGGCTGTCAAATGAAATATGGATTAATTATGATTTGTAATGTGTGAATTTACAGCACTGTGGCTTTAAAACATCTGTGTATCCAAGAATTGTATTTTGTTACCTACCTTTACAAACTTCAACAAAAAAGAAATTGTAAGATAATTCTTTCAACTACAGTGATGATTATCAAGAGAAAATTAAGTGCAGGTAACACAATGTTAGCATAGATGCATTTTGTTTACTGATATGTTGTTAATATAACCAGTTATCGCTACCAATAATATGTATATTTACCATTACCCGCATTGAGGTTTTTTGCTTAAGAGAAGACCATGCTGTTCTTGTTAACTAAATAGTCTGTGGCTATTCTGCTGTGATTTCCATAGTGGTGTCTACTCAAACAGTGGGTTTAAGAAAAAGTGATCTTGAGCGTGCACTGAAGACATTAAGTATCTCCTGCATTAATGTGAATGCCCTACAATAAAAAGAGGCTGCTCCACACATTTTTGTAGTAACAAGGATTGGGGTAGTGTGACACCAATGTAAATAAAAAAACACAGATGGAAGGATGTAGTGGTCCTTTCTTTGGACATTCAAAGGCACAGACTACATGTTTTGACACTAACACGGACAGAAACTGGTAGTGCCACACATACAGCAGCACCTCAAAATTAAGCCTCAGTTGAGCTGTTGATGAAGAAAGGATATGCAAAAATCATTAAAGAGCTAACCTGCGCTTTACACGTGTTCTTCCTACTTCATGAAATTTGACAGCTAAAAGAAAGAACTGCAGACAAGGCTTCAGAGTGCTGATTATTTAAATAGATTACTATACAAATGTCACTCTCTGCAAACACATACGCAACATGATTGCTGTTACTTTCACCACAATATCAGAAATAGACTCAATAAATGGGATGTTTAAAAAAATCACATTTATGAATCGTTTGAACCTACTGTACTGTGTCTTGTTTACTGCTGCTCTAGGAAGCTTTTCTTAAAATAACGTGCTAAATCTCAGAGGGATTATCCTGAAATGAAATTTTTAATAACAGCAAAATAAACTCATCCTTCACAGTGTTCTGTGTCTCATGACTTAGTGTTAACTCTCACCTCTCCTCCCCGCTGTACATCTGTACCTTATTATCTCCTCCAATCTCAGGTCTCTGAAGGAAAGTTATGCTTCATCCATGTTATTGTCAAAAAGAGAAATTAGATGCCTAAATAATTCTGTGGTTATAAATCTTATCCATAATGTCTTGAAATTGTATGAGGCTAAGGAAAACTCTGAAAGACAAACTGAAGAATTGCACTATCAGAAGATGAGATGGAAGAGATTGAAATCACTGTCTTTGAAAATCAAGTAGATAATGGCCCACTATGAAAACGGTGCAAAGAATGCATTTTCTATGCCCACCCTGCATAAAAAAGCAGTGGGAGTTTGTCCTGGGTTCAGCAGTTTCAGTCAGTTTTTCTCCTTTTTAGTAGCTGGTGCAGTGCTGTGGTTTTAACTTTCGGCCTGGGAACAGCACTGATAACACTGATGTTTTACGCTGCTGCTCAGTAATGCTTACTCTGACCAAGGACTTTCTGAGACTCATGCTCTGCCAGGGAAGAAAGGAAGCCAGGAGGAAGCAGAGACAGGGCACCTGATCCAAACAAACCAAAGAGGTATTCCATACTACAGCATGCTATGCCCACTATATAAACAGGGGGCAGTTACCCAGAAGGGTTAGAACACTGCTTGGACTGGGCAGTGTATCAGTCAGCGGGTGGCGAGCGGTTGTATTCCCTTCCCTTGTTATTTCTCTTATCATTATTATTATTGGTGGTGGCAGCAGTGGTTCACGCTATACCTTAGTTACTGGACTGCTGTTTTCTCAACACCTGGGAGTTACATTCTTTTGATTCTCCTCCCTACCCCTCCGGGAGAGCAGAGGGGGAGGAAGGGGGGAGTGAGAGAGCTGCTGTGTAGTTCCGAGTTATGGCTGGGCTTAAACCACGACAGAGGTTAAATTACAAAATGAAGGACTTAACTCAGACATTGGGCAAAAAAACATCCCTAGTGCAAGTGTAAAATGCCTGCTCAGGTTAGAGTCCCTGTTATTCAAGATCTTAAGAACAGGCTCAATAAACATCAGTCAGGAATGACACAGGCCTTCAGGTAGAGAAATAGATTATACGACGCCGCAAGGTGACATGCTTCCCTATTTTTCTCCATGTCTGTGATACACATCTCTTCTAGGAGTGGAAACCTTCAAGAGCTTCCTCTTTTGTTTGTAGGTATTTTGCATTTTCCACCTTACCAAAAAAAAAACAAAAAACCAAAACCAAACCCAACAACAAACCAGCAGGAACCAGTAGCTAAAGTGGAAATAGAGTGCTTTGCAATGTCCTAACTGCAAGGGTAAATAAATATTTAAACAGCTTAGTAGGGTACTAGTGAAACTGATGGAATCAAAATTACCTGGATGTTTAAAACAAGATTAAATTTCTTCCAAAAGGTCTACATTGAGCTTGCCTTTGAGAGGATTTCTGTAGCATGTATATTCAAGAGGACAGGCTGAATTATCATAAAGATCCTTCCTGGCTTGAGCATCTTTGAATCTGAATCGGAAATCCCTCTTCACAGCAAGAAACATTTCTGATAAAAATGTATATATTTACTTTCTGATTCTGAAAAAAAATAAAGACAACAACAACAACAAAGCTTTTGTTCCATTATAGAAATGGCTTTTGTCAAAGAGTGCAGAATTTATTTTAACAAAAATGTCCTTAGACAGGGAGATAAAAAGAACCATAACCCATTCAATTTGTTTTTATTGTTTCTGCAGCAGGTTTTATGCATTCAAAGTCTCCTGTCCTGTCAGAGAACAAAGGCTACTATTAAAGTCACAAACTACGGACACTGGTTTTGCCTTCAAAAAGGAGTGGAGGGTAATTAACACTAACTACTTTGTCTAATTCTTGAATCATAGCTGCGCCATAACAAGCAAATAATCCCCTTCCCCCCAAACCAATAAGTCTTACCTAAATTTATATTTTTTTATCCTTCCCTCCAAATAAACACACTGCTTGAGCAGCATCACATATGCATACAGAAGAACAAAGTAGTAAATATAACAAATTTGAACAATGAAACAGTACCAGTACACAACATATCCACAGATTACTTAATTCTTTAGCTTG
The DNA here is from genome assembly GCA_024733675.1 of Psilopsiagon aymara. Classification (NCBI taxonomy): domain Eukaryota; kingdom Metazoa; phylum Chordata; class Aves; order Psittaciformes; family Psittacidae; genus Psilopsiagon; species Psilopsiagon aymara. Next base: position 45,539 of record JANRGW010055139.1, on the reverse strand, counting down.
TCGCTAAGAAGCTAGTAGTAAAACAGATGGCATTTTTGACAGTACATTTGAGAATCACCTCATGAGCTAACAGCCACAATTTTCAAGAAATTCCACAAATACTTTTAATGCTTGCTAGTACACAGTGTTCCCTAAAAACATCCTGGATCTGCTTCTGAAGCTATCTGATTCCAACTCAATCTATTTGTATGGTGTGGATGCTGTATCATATTTTTTTGCGATGGAACTGAAGAATGATACACAGAAGATAATTTTAATTAATAAATAAAAGTTTATGCCATTCTATTAACACAGAATTGTTTCAAATTATATATATATATAAAAACATTAAAGCAACAAGATGAATGAAATAACAGAAGCACACCGAATACAGAAAGTGTGAAACGCGAGGTAGAAACTGTGATGTGATAGCAGTCACATAATGGTATCAAGAAAATGAAGCACTGAGCAGATCATTTTCTGTGAAGAAAAGTGGTGTTCAGAAACAGAACAAAGCCAAACAAATAAAAAAAGTCAACCTATGAAATACAGGCTTAAAGAATTACACAGTCTTGGCTCTGACCCAGAACTACTTTCAAGTATTTCAGGTACTTGAACTTGACTTGAATATAAAGAAGAAATTCTTTACTGTAAGGGTGGTGAGGCCCTAGAATGGGTTGCCCAGGGAAGTTGTGAATGCTCTATCCCTGGTGGTGTTCAAGGCCAGATTGCACAGAGCCTTGGGTGATATGGTTTAGTGTGAGGTGTCCCTGCCCATGGCAGGGGGGCTGGAGCTAGATGATCTTAAGGTCCTTTCCAAATCTAAGCTATGATTCTAGGACTTCTAAAGCTCAGGGGAGGAAAACACCTACATAGAATTCACATAACAAATTGTAGGGGTAGAGGAGTAGATGTCATCTGCCTGGACTTGCGCAAAGCGTTTGACACTGTCTCATATGACTTCCTTGTCTCTAAATTAGAGAGACATCAAGTTGATAGGTGGACCACCCGGTGGATACAGAACTGGCTGGATGGCTGCATGCAAAGAGGTGTGGTGCAATGTCCAGCTGGAGGCCAGTAACGAGTGCTGTCCCTCAGGGATTGGTGTTGGGACCACTCTTGTTCAACATCTTTGTTGGTGACATGGACAGTGGGATTGAGTGCGCCCTCAGCAAGTTTGCTGATGACACCAAGCTGGGTGGTTCCGTCAATACGCTGGAGAGAAGGAATGTCATCCAGAGGGACCTTGACACTCTTGTGAGGTGGGCTGATGCCAACCTGATGAAGTTTAACCATGACAAGGGCAAGGTCAGAGCAATCCCATGCACAGCTACAGGTTGGGCAGAGTAGAGATTGAGAGCAGCCCTGCGGAGAAGGACTTGGGGGTGTTGGTTAATGGAAAAATGAACATGAGCCAGCAGTGTGCTCTCGCAGCCCAGAAAGCCAACCACATCCTGGGCTGCATCAAAAGGAGCGTGACCAGCAGCTCGAGGGAGGTGATCCTGCCCCTTTACTCTGCTCTTGTGAGACCTCACGTGGGAGTATTGTGTGCAGTACTGATGTCCTCAACATAAAAAGGACATGGAATTTCTGGAACAAATCCAGAGGAGGGTCACGAGGATGATCATGGGACTGGAGCACTTCCCTTATGAAGACAGGCTGAGAAAGTTGAGGCTGTTCAGCCTGGAGAAGAGAAAGCTGCATGGAGACCTCATAGCAGCTTTTCAATATCTGAAGGGGGCCTATAGGGATGATGAGGAGGGATTCTTCATTAGGGACTGTAGTGAGAGTATAAGGAGTAATGGTTTTAAATCTAAACAAGGGAAGTTTAGATTGGATATGAGGAAGAAATTCTTTACTGTAAGAGTGGTGAGACCATGGAATGGGTTGCCCAGCCAAGTTGTGAATGCTTCATCCCTGGCGGTGTTCAAGGCCCACCAGTCTGGACATAGCCTTGGGTGATATGGTTTAGTGGGAGGTGTCCCTGCCCATGGCAGGGGAGTTGGAACTAGATGATCTTAAGGTCCTTTCCAACCCTAACTATTCTATGATTCCATGAAATAACCTCTCCCACCCACCATACGTAAGATTCACTGGAGTACCTCTTCTGTTCCTGATCTCCCATTTCTTATTAGAACCAAGAGATTAAAAATACCTTTTCTCACTGTTTTGCTATTATTCTGCTGGGGAAAGGCTTTCCTTAAAAAAATATTTTGTGCAGTTCTGTAAGAATCAACCAATAACAATGCAGAAGGTAAATTTTCAGACAGAAACCTTCCACCAGAAACATACTGACCTCAAGATGACCACAGAACAGCACATAAAAAGTACATTTCATACACTTAAACAAGACAATGCTTCTCATGGCCCAATAACAGAAATAAACCAGAAATAGACACCACATAAGTTAACTTACATAGAATCACCTTTAGGCACATGTAAAGGCCTAAAAGGCTGCCCAGCAATGTTCTAAGTACTCCTCAGAAATCCAGCAGTTCCAGAGGACTAACGAAGAGGTACTTAAGATCTAGGAACAAAGCTCATTCTTCAGAAAACCAGAAAAATCTCACTGTCATGCCTTTATGAAATACAGGCAATTATATATATCATCATCTGCACAGGAGACTGCTCTCCATTTCTGCCATGAGTAAAGGTAACAGGAGATGCTAAACCCTATTTACAGACATCTGAAGAGGGATTTAACAAAGACATTGTGAGAGAGAGATCTGAAATCAGACTCCACTGTTGGCTGTCTCAAAGGCTGGTATGAGAAATTGAGATAAGCTGTGAAGCTGAGATGGGATTCCACCAACCACTGTTTCAGATGGGTGGGAGGAGTTGAGATAAGATTCTATTGGCCAGTGTCTGGGAGGAGCTGAACAGGGACTCTACCCATTACCTGAGGGATGAGTGCGAAAGAGCTGAGATAAAACTTTTCCGCCTATTATTGCGAGGATTGGTGTGAGGAATTACTGCAGACATGTGCAGCTGAAGAGCTGGTTGTGAGCTCTTCAACTCACCTGGGACGCTGGTCCACCAGGAACGTGTAATACCTAAAAACAGAGGTACTTCCCCCAACTCATTATAAAAGGAAGAAAAAGTAATCACCAGGGAGGACACCTCCATGAAGACAATCTCCACGAATGACTACTACGGACCCTGAGGGACACCCTCCAAGAGGCACTGCTATGTGGATAACTCCAGAAGGACACCTCCATGATGACACCCACCTCCAACAATTACTACAGAGTCTTGGGAGACACTGCTCCAGTACTGACTATGAACCCTAAAGGACTCACCACCTCTCACAACAAAAACAGATAAGCAGGACACCGCTGGATCCACAGTGGTCACTGTCTCTCTCTTGGCATGCTGAATTCAAGCTTCATTTCCATCCTTCTTTCCAATCTGTCCTATTGCTATTTCCTTTATTACAATAATTTCCCTTTCTCATAATAATTGTCTTTTCGTAATAAACCAACTAATCAATTACAGTACTTGACCTCATTTGCATCTAACTTCACTGTTGGAATCACAAACCAAAAGCGGTCTGTCACTGGGGTTTTCTCCAATAGGACCTTGACAGGCATTATGTGGAGAACTAAGGCCAGAGAAAAATAGGGAATCGGTATTTGCAGATTTATATCTAACTGCAGAAAACCAAGACCAGACTAAAACATGTTTTAGAGTTCTCTTGCATATTTCCTGAACCTGGGTACAGGCAATCCCATGCACAGCTACAGGTTGGGCAGAGAAGACATTCAGAGCACCTCTGTAGAGAAGGACCTGGGGGTGTTGGTCAATAAGAAACTTAACACGAGCCAGCTTCACTGCACACTTGCAGCCCAGAAAGCCAACCGTACCCTGGGCTGCATCAAAAGGAGTGTGACCAGCAGCTCGGGGGAGGTGATCCTGCATCTCGACTCTTGTGAGACCACACTTGGAGTATTGTGTGCAGCTCTAGTGTCCGCAACATAAAAAGGACACAGAAATGTTGAAACAAGTCCAGGGGAGGGGCATGAGGATGACTGGGGGCTGGAGCACCTCCCATTCGAAACCAGGCTGAGAAAGTTGGGGGCTGTTCGGCCTCGTGGAGACCTCATAGCAGCCTTCCAGTATCTGAACGGGGCTTACAAGGATGCTGGAGAGGGACACTTCATTAGGAATTGTAGTGATAGGACAAGGGGTAATAGGCTCAAACTTAAACAGGGGGACTTTATGTTAGATACGAGGAAGTTCTTTACTGCAAAGGTGGTGAGGCATTGGAATGGGTTGCCCAGGGAAGTTGTGAATGCTTCATCCCTGGTGGTGTTCAATGCCAGGTTGGACAGAGCCTTATGCCAGGTTGGACAGAGCCTTGGGTGATATGGTTTAGTGTGTGGTGTCCCTGCCCATGGCAGGGGGGCTGGAACTAGATGATCTTAAGGTCCTTTCTAACCCTAACTATTCTATGATTCTATGATTTCAGCAAAAATACTGACTGCACATCAACTTACAGATTCCTTTTACAAACTTGGCACAGACTTTTATGTTATTAAAGGAGAGAAGCATTACACAACAGAAAAGCCACTCTCCCCCCCCCCGAAGACTGATGTGAAATACACAGTGACATTTTTGGGTCAACACAATCTCATAGTGTCTGTGTTATATTCTGATGCAAGGAAAATAGTCAATCACTACTGAGCTACCAGGAAGGCATGCTTTTCCAGAACAGACAACTATAATGAGTTCAGTTACAATAAAATATCACAAAATTTAAGAGCATTTTGTTCTAACCATCTCTTTCAATAGTAGATGCTATCATATTGGAAATGACAAATCCCACTGTCTGCATAATCATGTCATATATGATTTTGAAAGTCTGAAGTTCTACAGTGCTCTTCTCCCTTTGCTACCAGCATACCACCTCTGAATTGAAAAAGTAACTCAGATTTCAGACATAATATGCAAAAAAAGAGGAAAATATATCCCTTTAGTCATCATAAAGCTGATTACATTGACAATTAGACTGAACATGGAAGATTACAAGCCATGATATCACAAGCTTTTTAAGTCAGTTGGCAGCATAACACCAAATGCCACTCAGAAATCATACTTCAAGTGTTAGCATCCCTGAAATGCATATGAAATTTTCTCATCGGTTGAAAGTTTCTCTTAAAGGTACAGTTTACATCACAGTGCATTGCAGCAGAGACTCGGAGCTGTCAGTCAGGTCTCCTATGTTTTTCACACATTGACTCTCAAAAATCTATTGCAGATAAAAGTTCATGTAAACTGCCTTCTTTCCAAATCTGTGCTTCCCTGTTGGGAACATATTCAGCAGACTTGGCTTACTGTACAGGACGCATATACTGGGCTTAATTGTGCCCAACAATTGTCTTGGCCAGGGGAAGGCATTTTCAGATGAGAAATGTGTACAAACATCTGTTACATTTCTCTATCCCTGATTTTAACTGCGCCTTCATGTAGGAAGACATAAAAAAAAAAAAATAAAAAAATAAAAGTACTAATTTCTGCAGCAAAACGACCCTGTGCTCACTTCAGTCAATCCAGCACAGCATGTCTGTTAAGAATGGTACTTTGAGAATCCTGCAATGGATGTATTTCATTTCCTATAATTTCAATGTTCAAAAGGCTTGAATGTGTTTTAACAAGTTACGTCTGCAAAATAAGCCACCACAGAAGCCTGCGAAGACAAGTTTCGCAGCACACACTGACCAATACTATAACAAAACCAATTACAGTTGGTGGCTGGTCACATAAGCCAGTCCCCAGAGCTCAGTACTGGGGCCAGCTCTGTTTAGTATCTTTATTAATGATCTGGAATAAAGATTGAGTCATCAGCAAGTTTTCAGATGATATCAAGTCTTCAGCTGACACCAATTTGCGCAGAAGTGTTGATCTGCTGGAAGAAAGGAAGCTGTACTGAGCCATATGGACAGGCTGGATGGCTGGATTGATGGGATGTGGCCAAATGTATGAGGCTCAACAAGGCGAAGTGCAAACTCCTGCAGTTGGGCCACAACAACCCCATGCAACACTCCAGACATAGAGAAGAACGGCTGGAAAGCTACCTGACAAAAAAGGACCTAGGGGTGCTGAACCTGAGCCAGCTTGTGCCCAGATGGCCAAGAAAGCCAACAGCAGCCTGGCCTGTATCTGCAACAGGGTGGCCAGTGGGACCAGCATGGTGATTATGCCCCTGGACTGAGCACTGGTGACACTGCACCTCAGGTACTGTGTTCAGTTCTGAGCCCTCACTACAAGAGAGACATTTAGTTTCTGGACTGAGTCTGAAGAAGGGCAGCAAAGCTGGTGAAGGGTCTTGAGCATATCTGATGAGGAACGGCTGAAGGAACTGCGGTTGTTTAGTCTGGAGAACAGAAGGATCAAGGGAAACTTTATTACTCTCTACAGCTACCTGAAAATAGGATGAAGAGAGGTTGCTGGTTTCCTCTCCCAAGTAACAAGTGATAGGACAAAAGAAACGGCCTCAAGTTGTGCCAGGGGAGGTTTAGGTTGGATATTGAGAAAAATTCTTCACCAGAAGCGATGTCAAGCATTGGAACAGGCTACCCAGGGAAGTGGCAGAGTCACCATCCCTGGAGGTATTTAAAAGACATGTAGATGTGGTGCTTTGTGACATGGTTTAGTTGTGGACTCAGCAGTTCTGCGTTAACAGTTGGACTTGATGATCTTGAAGATCTTTTCCAAACTAAATGATTCTATGATTTCCACAGGTTTAAACCTCGATAACTGAAAATTTTTGTACACAAAGCAACACAGACCACATCTGTCACCATTACCATCACCCTGTATCTCCACTTAAAAGGCCTTTTGATACAAAGTGAGAAAAACTTTGCAACTCAGACTGAGAGAAGAAACTTGAAATATACTTAAGAATAGAACAAAATACACACTCAGATGAAAAGTGACTGCAGTAGTAAAACATATTAGCCCTCCACTCACAAAGTTCTGGGAGTATAGTACTACTAATAGGAAACCCTTAACCCTTGCTAAGGGAGAGCAGGGAGTATAATACTACTAATAGGAAACCCTTAACCCTTGCTAAGAGAGAGCACACAATCAGGCCAGAATAAATCAGCATCTAAGGTAAGTCACCTATTTACTGCATTTCAAATAGGCAATTCAGGCAATGTAAACAGAAATTATGCACTGCATTCCACTAAATCGTAACCTAAACCACAACCAAAATAACTCTACGCCCCTTCAGGCAACATGGGAAGAACTAAAACCTCTCATCATTTCTATTTAAAAATCCAGTATTCAAATAAAAATTTCTAAATTACAAAAGGCTTTTTAATGTAAGTTCATACAACATATCCACGACATTTTCCAAAACTAGATTACCAGGAAGTAAGCATGATTTTGCTTAACACAGTAGCATCTACAAGTACTCTGAATGCATTCACTGCTAGCACTTCCCTATACAGCACTAAAATAAGGATTTCACAGAGGGTAAAGATGGAACTGTGAAGAAGTCTGCACCACTACTTTTCACAGCATATTCTAGGCAATTCTCTCAGCCTTAAAATAAAATGCAACTGTCTCCAGATTACCACTTTTCCAGTTGTCAGTCAAACACTGTAGTTAACCAGTTAAAGAAAAACAGATGCACAGATAAAATTAAACATATATATGACAGAATTTAAGTTCATGAATTATGTAGTTAAAGTCAGCAATTTATTCAGACAGTTAATCATCAGCCATCTATTTCCTACTTTTCTTCTATCTCCCCTTTTCCACCACACAAATAAACCAGCAAATGAAAGGAGAAGAAAAGGGTTTAACTCAGCTGGGTGAAGTCTAACAATGAACAGAACTCTTGAAGCTTTCTTGGTGACCATGCTAAAATAAAAGCATACTTTAAAAAATACTAACCATATTCAAAAACACCCCCATCTTTTTACTTCTGAAATTTAAGTAGCTCATTTTGTATTACATAGAACTATCTCTTTATTTTCTTTATTTAGAATTTTCCTTTAGTTTACCAAAAAGTCTAAGTAATTTCAACTTCAATAATTTTCATAGTAATGCATGTGAACTATTCTTTCTCTGCTAAATGGAAATTGATCCACCTAGACCAGCCATGTGATAAACACCTCAGCAACAAGCACTAGAGATCAGATATGGCATTTGTATTTTTAAAATATTTTATCATAATCCTTACACTCCATATATCCAGAGTAATTGCAAAGAATTTATATACCTAAGCCACTCAAAGCCGAGAAATATGAAGCTAATATGGAGACATTTAACTTATTATTTTACAAAACATATTACTTTTAGGAAATATTAAAGTTTTCTTGCTGCTGCACTTTAATAATAAAGACAGCTTTGTTTCAATTGTTTACTGTAAAGATGCGTAAAATGGTGTGGTAGCACACAGCACAATTCCGGGCAACAGGACAATGGTCCCATACCCTGGCCAATGCAGACGGATTTTTTCATGTCACACCCTACCAACTTATTACTGGGACATAAGGGCTCACTCGTGGGAATCAAATGACAAAACTGGGTTACGAACCAAGGGCAGGATGAGAAGTCTTTCACTAGATTGCCACCTAATCCTCCATGCCATTTTTTTAAACTCACCTGCCAGGAGAAACAGCGTGATGGTTTTGACATCAAGGAGGACTTGCTGCCCGCAAAGGAGGCCTTGCTGCACACAGTACATGCAGTTGCTGGACTGCAGTACCTGCCTTGGTCCTCATAGAAGCGTAACTGCGACAGCCTGATAAGCCACCAGCACATCTTTTGTGCCAAGTCAGAAAACATCTCTCCACCCACGAGGCATAATGCTATTTATTCATCATTTGTACTTTCATGTGATCTTTTCCTCCTACAGTTTCACCCAGAAGGAAGAAAGGAGAAGATATTTCATTTTTCTTATCAAAAATGTGTTAAGAAATCATAGGCAATAATAATTCCATCATTCTAAGTTTTTTGAAGGTGTATTTATTTATTGGAAAATAAAACTAAGTTTTTGAGTATATTGAACATAATTTGATACATTTTGACATATCTGTAACTCTGAACAACTACTTCCTCTCTCTTCAGGAACTCATGAATTCCATTTTTCATCATCTCTCTCAAACGTATTGTCCAGGGTTCAGCTATAGCAGTCATTTTGCTCATTTTCAGTAGCTGGTGCAGCGCTGTCGTTTTGACTTTACCCAGAGAGTGTTGATGACACACCAATGTTTTTAGTTGTTGCTAAGTAATATTTACTCCCATTAAGGACTTTTTCAGTCTCATGCTCTGCCAGTGAGGAGGGGCATATGAATCTGGGAGGAAGCAGAGACAGGACACCTGACCCAAATTAGCCAAAGGGATATTCCATACCACAGCACATCATGCCCTGTATATAAACTGGGGTAAATAACCTGGAAGGCCCAGATCACTGCTCAGGTCTGGCTGGGTATTGGTTGGCAGGCGCTGAGCAATTGTATTGTGCACCACTTGTATTTATTGCACTCTTTTCCTTTTCCCCTCTTAGTTTTATATTCTCTTCCCTTGTTATTTCCCTTATCATTATTATTATTGGCGTAGCAGCAGTGATTTGTGCTATACCTTAGTTACTGGACTGTTCTTATCTCAACCCCTAGGAGTTACATGCTTTCAATTCTTCTCCCTCTCCCTCCAGAAGCACGGAAGGGGGAGGGGGAATGTCGGCGGGAGGGAGTTGAAGGGGGTGGGAATGGAGAGAGTGAGCTAGTGGCTGCACGGTTCTGAGTTACTGCCTGGGCTTAAACCATGACACGTACAATCTCAGGAAGAGGAAACCAAATCTTAGTAGTACACACAATTGGAAAACACACATGGCTGTTTATCTAAAGTATTTCTTGAGATGTATCCACAGTACATGCCAGTTTGTGTGGTCAAAGTTTCACATATTCCAGTACACTGTAACAAGCAGGCGTGACAAAAGCAAGAGGAGGAGGTAGGATAGAGTTTACTGATGGATTTAGGCAGAGAGGCTGGAAAAGTCTGCACATACACATCATAAAGTAAAACCACGTATAGTACTTGGAGGTGTAGAACCCCTGAAGACAAGCAGTCCTTCAGAGAGACCTGAGCTCCCTCCTGCTCAACCATAAAACACGGAAAAAAACTAAAAAGTTCCCCATATCCCTAGGCAGTATTCTACACTGTTCTTATATGCAATCTTGGTGTAAATCCGATTAGAAATTATGGGGAATCCCTAATCAGAAATACATCTACTTTCTGCAGAAATCCATGCAAATAAATTGCAATCTTGTAAGTCTCTTAAAATGTTAAAACTGCCTTGTACTCAAAAATACTTCAGGGTTGTGGCTCCCAACCTGCAACCCAGCAAAAACATTTGCATAATCAGTTTATCAAGGCATATGCTTGAAGAAAATTTCAATCAAAATTCTGAACATTATGCAATTACTGCTTACAAGAGAATGATATAAATATGCCTATCAAGTGCCCTTTGCATTGTTTATTTTATATACTAAGGTCTACTCTAAGAGACATAAAATAAGCATTCTAGTACCATAAGCTGACTACAGATACTGCAAACGCATATAAAAACTTGGGGTGAGAAAACGGTTAAGCCATTAATTGCTCTAGTTCATCCACTAAGTAACTCAAGTCTTTTGTTTCCAAAATGCTATTTTCAGGTATGACATTAGGGAGAGGGGAGAGAAGAGTCTGGTGAGGTATCCATATAAAGGACACTATTCAACTGTACCTGTAAACATACCTATTTTTTTGTAGAACAATTCTGATTACTTGACTACGCTAATGGAGTAGCATAGGGCTAGATATATCTTTCTATTGAAAGAAAAGAAAAAAAATTGAAATCAGGCCACTTGAATTTTCAAAGGGGCCTTTCTTCTAATCTATCTGCTGGATAATGTGTCCAGAGTGGCATTTTGTAATGACAGCAACTTTCCAACAAATCAATAGTTATTTAATTCCCAACAAGCTCTCGAGTCCATTAAACCTGATTACATTCACCCATTACAGTTGGGTGCAGTTATTTTTCCTACACCGGCACTTAATCTATAACAGGAACTTATGAGAACTTTCAAAAGCAATTTCAACATCAATCAGCATGGAGTGAAAGGTACGATTTGCTTGTAATTATTTATTGGACAGGATGGCACAGGGTCTGACTGAGATCCTGCATCTGACCTTCACCCCCAAATCCTAACGGATATGAAGGCCTGCTTGATGTGTTCAAGTGTGCTACTGCACAAAAAAGCAGCACCAGCTTTCATATCCCAGAAGACAGTTTTTTGATACTTGATAATGGCCACTGTGCAATGCTATAGTTCTGTTTTAGACATCTGCGTTTAATATTAAGCCTCAAATAAAGAACACAACTCAGTCTTCGATTACTGAAGGGACCTATATGGGAAAAAACCCTGCTCCATGGTGTGATTGTCCCTCTATGCCAGCTACCTGTTGCATTAAAGGAGTATAATGAAAATTTGCCTTTCTTCCACCCTTCATCTGATTTATCACTAGCACAACACAGAAATGCTGTAACACAGTTGCGCATGTCTCATCCCTGTTCATGCACAATATATATAACTATTGCCATTTATAAGGCACCTTTTTTTAATTTTGTCAGTGCTTGGAAATGGTACTTGAATTCTTTCTTAATGTCTTCTAACATTGTAAATAACAGAATACTTTTTGCTTAATTAGCATCTATACGATCTATTCAAAAACCTAAGTTCAGCAGCAGGTAATTCAGTAGTACCACTTATTGATAAAAATAAAATAAAATTAAAACCAGAAAACAGAACATCAACTAAATCTAGTAATTGCCAGTTAACTTCTAAAATACAGAACTCTTGCCCTGAAGCAAGATCTTACACTTTCAGGGATCAAAAGAATTCATATGATGTGCATAAATATTCCATGAAGGTGATACATTTCTATACACACAGAAACACAAGCCCTTTTTTATTCAGTGTGACGTGCAACATATGAATTAAGCATATTTAACACTATTCATATTTGCTGTGCTAAAACACTTAACCTAAACATATAATGGTAAGTTACTTTGTCTTACGACCTGCCGTGGGAATGCTGACTCCCTCAGAAACCTAGAATGGATAGCAAATCCTCTGCCCTGTGGTCAACCTCGTGAAGCAAAGGCATGAATGTTAAACAGCAGACAAATCAATACAAGCAAATATAGCTCAACTACACCATTTATTCAGCCATGAGAGATGTCAATACACAGATTAGAGTGATCCATCTTTTTGATTTCCTACTGTCTTCTCACTGACTACATGAGAGCTTTTGCCTGTATTGAAAGTGTTTGCTTTCTCAACCATAAAAATTCCAATTATTACTCTAAGTGCACTACAGTTAAGTTGCTTGTTGGAAGCGGCCTTGCATTACCTGAACAAGTCCAGCGAAGTATGGTGCTGCCGGCAGAATCATTGGCACTCCATATGGATGTAGCAAAACTCCTTGAGACGACAACATGGTTTAAGTGATAGTATTACTCCCACTAAAGCTAAACACATCAATTGAAAGTTAAGGGAAAATCTATATACCAACTTCTTCCAAACTCAGAGCTAGAACCAAATAACTTCTGTCAGGGGCAAAGCCCACATCAGCTGTAAAAAAAAGAAAAAAATTGACGTCAGCAACTCTTAATGTTAAAATTTTCTTCAGAGACAACAGATAGAGACAACAGCTGCAAACCTAACTCTACCAAAAAAGGAAGCTGTTATTTTGGGACCAGCTTAAGCAACATGACTAACCAACTACTCTTTACCACTTCAGATTTTTAAATATTATACACATACAGATTAAACTCTGTACAGATCTACAGATTAGAATTAATTTTCCTATCAGTTCTGGCATAAACATGACAACAGCTAATATTAAAAGCCACTTACAAATAATCAAGCTTATCATGATTGCATAAATAAATGTTTCATGGTATCTATAAGCTGTTAATGTGAGAGTTTAAACTTAAGTCTATTACATTGGATACATATACCTTTTTTTTGATTCATTTTCTTACTTACTTTTTATATTTGAGCTACCTAATGCAGGCTAACTACTTCTATTAGTGTAAATTATATTTTAATGGCTTTTCTAACCTTTCACATCATCTATGTTGTAACATTTATCATAGCTTCTTAAAAAAGAATGAATTTGACCTTTAGAGTATTTCATATCTGTTCTCCGATTAAACTTATACTCTTAGTAAGAGACAAAAGAATGATATTGAGGCTGTATCCCCCCTAAAGAAAGCAGATTAGATTTTTAATGTACTACTTGCAAGACATTCGTCTCTACAGCTATCATTTTTACTTAACACAAAACAAACTTAGCCAAACACCTGTTTCATGTGCAATGGATCTTCTATTACAGATATGAGTAATATGACAAGAATCACAATTGAGCAAGACATCTTAAATTCAATAAAAAATTAGGTACTTAAAACTTCATGTTACAAGTCAAAAAAAAAAAAAAAAAAAAAAAAAAACCCTCTCCTACAGTTATTGAATAACCAAGGTGCTTCATATCACTAATTTCAAGTACTTGATTTTGTTGCATAATTACTTTTCCGGATAACTAATTGCAGACAAGATTTGATGTGCCCTCAGCAAGTTTGAAGATGACAAAAAGCTGTGTGTTCAGCTAATACTCTCGAGGGAAGGGATGCCATCCAGAAGGACCTTTACACACTTGTAAGATGGGCTGATGCCAGTCTCATGAAGTTCAACAAAGCCAAGTGAAAGGTACTACACCTGAGTTGGGGCAATCCCATGCACAGCTACAGGCTGGGCAGAGAAGACATTCAGAGCAGCCCTGCAGAAAAGGACTTGGGGGTGTTGGTCAATAAGAGACTTAACATGAACCAGCTTCAGTGTGTGCTTGCAGCCCAGAAAGTCAACCATATCCTGGGCTGCATCAAAAGGAATGCAACCAGCAGGTCAAAGGAGTTGATCCTGCCCCTCTACTCTGCTCTTGTGAGACCTCACTTAAGAGTATTGTGTTCAGTTCTGGTGTCCTCAACATAAAAAGGACATGCAACTGTTGGAACAAGTCCAGGGGAGGGCCACGAGGATGATAAGGGGAGTGGAGTACCTCCCATATGAAGACAGGATGAGAAAGTTGAGGCTGTTCAGCCTGGAGAAGAGAAGGCTGCGTGGAGATCTCATAGCAGCCTTCCAGTATCTGAACAGGGCTTACAAGGATGCTGGAGAGGGACACTTCATTAGGAACTGCAGTGAGAGGACAAGGGGCAATAGGTTCAAACTTAAACAGCAGGATTTTAGGTCAGATATAAGGAAGAAGTTCTTTACTGTACGGGTAGTGAGGCACTGGAATGGGTTGCCCAGGGAAGTTGTGAATGCTCCATCCCTGGCAATGTTTAAGGCCAGGTTGGATGGAGTCTTGAGTGACATGGTTTAGTGTGTGGTGACCTGAACATGGCAGGGGGGTTGGAACTAGATGATCTTATGGTCCTTTCCAACCCTAACTATTCTATGATTCTGTGATGTGATACTCAATTATTTAATGTCCCATTTTTACCATCTTGGAAGGTTTTCAGTAACTGATTCTCATGTATCAAGGCAGCCATGTTGCACGATTCAGAAGGCTATCTTAGCAGCTGCATGCTAGCCCTCATTACTACCAGCCTTACATCATTTCTAACTTTAGATGTTGAATTGTGACCCTCTGTCAGAGACTGCCAATAAGGACAGCAATCATCACATAATAATGTGATGGTTACCTAGATCCATCTCCTGTTACAGAACTGATTTACTTGTGTTGGGGATAATGCTGTTCACACTGCTTATCTGACCATGCTTACTTACTAATAATCACATTTCTTGCTCTTATTAAGGAACAGAACCCTGTTCAATTAAGCACATAATAGGCTGACAAATCATGGGTTTTGCCAGAAGATTTTAATAAATTCTAATACAAGTTGTTACTTTCATATTGAAATAGATACACAAAAGGTATGTATGAGAAAGTGACCTGCCATTATAATTAATTTTAAAAGCACTTATTTTGTTTAGGAAAAAAGTTAATTTTGTTACCTATTTGTTTGGTCTAAAAGAGCTGCATTTCAAGAAAGATTTCTTTCAGCTAGGAATGGAGATTATAAAATAGATTCTGCAAGCTTTTTTCAAATGAGTCTAGTAAGACAAGTGACACGAATAAGGACTGTCAAATTGCTCTATAAAAAAAGCTATTTTTTTGTTCCAGCATGTACGTATTTGATAAAATGTTAGAAAACCTAGGGAACAAATTAATTTTTGTACAGGGAAGGATAGGCTCAAGGAAAGCGCTTCTGTGATATGTTTTGGGACAGGTTTTGTTTAACATTTTCATTAATTATTTTGGCACAAGGCAACATGTTGATGAATTTTCCTTTTGACATAAAATTGGAAGGTACTGTCAAAACTGACAAGGATAAAAATATTCTATAGAAAGAATTGCTCAACTTTAAGGACTGTGTTAATAGAAACGGAGGAAATTCAATAATACAAAACATAAGGTCATGCTTCTAATAACAGACTTCAGCTCTAAACTCTGAAGAAAAGCAGGACTTCACCACATCTGTTTAAAGAATTTGAGCTCCTAGTGTGATACAAATACAAAAAGGCAAATTATCAGGTTTATTTCTCAATTTCTCAGAGATGCTTCCAGTAGCATACAGTTGTCTTCATCACATTAAAAAAAAAAAAAAAAGAAAAAAAGGAAAAAAAAAAAAAAAACCCAGGTCAAATTCAACTACAAGAGCTTCAGAGAAAGTAATTTTTGTGTTGCTCAGGGCAATGCAGCTGCTGTGTTGTAACAGGAACTTAAGAAAGTTTGATTTGTTTATCCTAGCAAAACAATCTGTGAACAGGGAAGAAAAGAGTAGGCAGAAGAGAATGTTTAACCTAAAGACAATCCTGGCACACTAAAAATTAAGGAAAAAGTAGTTAAGAACAGATTTAGACTAAAATCTTTTTCCAAGTTATTTCTTTTTAAGTACTTTGGTGTTGGTTAAGTGAGGGTCTAGAACAGTCTCAAAAGTTAAAAAAAGGCTATCTTATAAAAAAATATTCTGTTATTCCAGTAGTAGTATAGGCTGAACTCAGCAAATTACAGGAGGACCCTTCCAGCCCTTTGCAAGCAGTATAAACATTGAAGAATAATGAAAATACCAAATCTCTAAAAATCATTTATATTTACTACATTGCAGATTGTAATATATCAAAGTAAACTTTGAAAGTAAACTGTAGTTACCTGTTTTAACGAAAAGATGCTTTGCGCGCCTTACTATAACAACATGGTTCTAAATGTATAGGTGTACGGCACTCCAAATCCAAGCTGTGACTTTCTGGTTGGGTTCTCTGATGGGCTTTTTGATGATGTCCCATGTGTGCACCAGCTACCTAAGTTCGCACAAACCTCTGTGAATCAAAACCACAGAAGTACAATACAGCTTTACTTGCATCTCCACCCCATGCTAAATTCTGAACTTACACCAATGCAACTACAGCAGCTTCATCAGTTTACACCAATATATTTGTTCTCCCTCCCAGCCACACACAAAAAAATGCTCTTGAGTTTTACAGTTCACCATTAGTTAGCATTAACGGTCGCTCCTACTCTGCAAGAATATACTAAGGACATGAAATTTGACCATGAAGAGTACTGAGGACTCAGAGAATATGCCAAAAGAGTATTAAATATGCTATCATTCTGTTTCATGTTAGCAGGACTTCTAGCATGATTTATTTTAAGCATGGGCTAAGTGGGTTTGCTAGGACAAAGCCAGAATGGTCAGTACCATGTACAGCAATCACCTGTCTGAAGCCACCAGTAGTGACAGTACTTCCTGCCTACTCCAGGATTCTTACTCCCTGCAAAAAGTTGAGTGTGTGTAGGTGGGTGGAAAAGGGGAGCTCATCTATTTTAAGCAATTCTACAGCTTTCACTTCCATTACATTCTAGAAAATTATAATGCTGCTAGAAAAAATTACATGCTAAGGCATTTTCAGCATGCTAATAGAGGACATGTTTCTTTCAGCTACCTGTTTCCAAACCCTACGTCTTTTTTTTGGTTTGTTGTTTTGCTTGGGGGTTTATGTGTTTTAATGAAAAGATTTCAAGGATTTTCTGAAACTGAAAACTGATTCTAAGAATAGAAAATAGAAGAAAATAACAAAACTGATGCTAATTTTATATATAAAATAAATATAAATGCAAAATATACAATCTTATTTAATTTCTGCAGAATTTTGCTGAAAGGTAGGCATTACTTATGAAAAGCAGGTTTTAAAGGTGAACAGCATAGGTTAAAGCAAGCTAAGATAGCAGTAGATGGTCAAAAAGTACAGAAGTATTTCAGTTCCAGCAGTCTAACACCATCATTTCATGTTTCAGCACAGAACTGAAGCTACTGACAGTAGTGCTGGTGATTTTACTGAGGACTTGCTAAAAAATGATTTGAAATGGGAAGGAACTGGAGGCTACTGTACCATACAGATGCATATAGGAAGCAAGCCAGAAAGATGCCCGAAAATTGGGCTACACATTCAGGTTGCAAAAGACAATTAAAAATTATGCAAGATAGACCTAGGTTTTGACCTCAACTACATACAATGCCTAAACAGCATATTTGACAGTGATCAAAATATTCCCCCAGGCAAAAGCCGATGCCTAGTTCTGCTATGGAAATGCTGCCTGGAGACCACAGATCCCTGCAATGCAGTCATCAGCAATCAGCGACGTACACTCTAACTTGATCCTGGCAAAAGTAATCTATTTGGAATATCCTTCTGCCAAATGATTACTTCTTCCTAATGCCTAGAACTAGTTCAAAACAACACAAACTATGGTTCCTCCAAGTGCTATACAACACCAACAAACTTCCAATAATTTCTACTTCCTTCCACACTGTCCCAACTTTCTCATCTGCCAGGTCATAAGTAATTCAGTGACCACTTTGGCACCCTTTTCATGGTTTATGCTATATCATATTTGATCCGTTCAAGCTCTTTTTCAAGTCTCCCATTTTCTGGCCACCTTTCCTATTCTCCAAACGTTCTCCATTTTTTCTTTAAGATTTCTCAGTATTTTTCTGTAAAGGAAAATCCAGAACTGAGAGGATAAAGCAGTCTCCCAGCCTCCTGCTAGTTTCCATCATGCACAGTAATTTCATATTGTTGTCCCTAAAGAAGTATTACCAGATCAGTACCATATATGCTCCAAAAGAGAAGGAGCTGCCACTGATTATCACTGCCTGAGGTGTTAAATGAAATACTGGTAAGTAGAAAAAGCTGTTCTACATGTCTTCCTCCACCCTCCATACCACGACTGCTGCTACTTCTATTACACTTCCAAAAGAGTACCTTCTAAAGACTATTTTCACCTTTCTGCAAAAACAATTTGGTACGAAAGGCTCTTCAAGGTCACCCAAAGCGCTATCCAGACTTGATCTCTGTCCTCAGCTGCTGAATCTATTCCTCTCTTGTAAGTAAAGCTTTAAGTATATGTAGGAGCTGTTTATGCCAAGTATCAATTTCCCAGCCAACCCCTATTCTACTTAACAGCAGAACTAGGTCCCCAGGGTGCCACAGGGGGTTCTCAGGTCACCTTACGAGCCCTCAATTATGCTGACTTGCAAGCAAAGATCATTAGGACTAGTCTTAAGTCGTCATCTTGCAAGTAATATGAAATCAACACCCCCTTTTGATGCTTAGGGTAGAAAACATAGCAGACTATATACTGAAGGAACAGAGTGTTTTGTTACTCTATTTCTTTCCCTGAACATTCCTTGCTCTGCCGCATGAGTTATTAGATTTACAGCATCTTATTGACTGGGGAGAGGAAGTGAAAGTATGGTCAGGATCTAGGTATAGTGATACATGGTAAAAGTAATCATCTATGTGAAATCAATACTGATCTCTGCCATGGCTGATTAGATATCCAAATGCTGAGTTAGAATTTTTACACATACTTTATCTAGTGGCCGTAAACTAAAACACAAAAAATTTCACTTCAACATGTGAAACTAAAATACAACATGGATATTTTAACGACTTTTAAAGTAGAAAACATCACATATATGAATCAAAGATGTCTACTAATCTCATACTGATATCAGTATGGCGGATGTTGTAAGGGTTTGTAGACTTTATTAAGCATCTCAGTTTATTCTAGTGTATAGCAGGATTAGAAATTGCTTCCAACTGGAAGAGACCATCTTTTTCAAGTATGTGGAATTCTTGTGGGATACTACACATTTGGTATTAACATATTTTTCTTCTGAACTTAAAATTTCTATCTGAAAATTACATTGGCTCTTAGAAGCCAATTAAAAACTAGCTGCAGTTCAAGATGAATTTATCCGATTCTTTCAACCAGAAAATAAGAGTGATTCAATTCCTCCAGAGTTGGACTTTCTAGCCTTTTTCTTTTAAATATCTAATGGTGGCAAATTTAGAGATTTCAAAGGTAAGGATAAGTAATTACAATACTGCTGACTAGAAAAGCTTCAGAATCACCTCATGCAAAAAACATAGGGAGCATATCCGGGAAACAATTTGTAGGCCTAGAAAAATCCATGCTTTCACATTATAGGTAAATTGGTCTTACATTACTTGAAGGCAGAGATTTCTACATTGTCCTTTTCTCCACCCTTAGAAACCTTCCACTCCTGCTTAGCCTATGTTGCTAGAGATTTGTTTCTTGATAGCAGACAGAATGAGTTACCCTTCAGTGAATCACAAAACACATTTACTTAATATAGGCAAAAAAAAACCAAACCCGCATGCTAGAGAGAGGAAGCAGGTTAAAAAAATTGTGTTAAGGGATGCCTCTGCGCCTGGACTTTCCTTTGACTACCACAGAAATGCAAGGATCTGTCATCACCCATACATATCACAGCACAAAACCAGAGAACAATCTGTGCACCACTACCCCCTGAAAAAAACCAAAACAGAAACCCAAACCAAACAAAGAGCTGCAGGTGCCTTTTGACTTACCTGTGTTTTCATATGAATTAGAATGATTCTGAATCACAACCAGATTTCTATTTTTTTTTTTTTTTTTTTTTGGTGCCAGCATTCATCTCAAAATTATAGCAGAATGAATCTGGGAACTTCAGTTATTTAATGTGCTGGGCACTGAACTAGGAAGACAGGTAATATTAGTCTATCAAGAAGTCACACAGAAAATCATCTTCTAAAACAGAAAGTGGTGCAGCACACATGGTGATGCAAGCCACTTTTACAGTTCTATTTGTCAAGGGAGTTTCTCTGTGCCCTATTGTCCTGGATCACTCTGAAAAGTTAGATGCTGATCTGGAGGAAAATACTATTGCTTTAACTACCAAGAGTTGATTTTGACATGTGTACATAGCTACTTATTCACAACACCAAAGATACATTGCAAATATCTTCACTATTTTTGTTATGATCATTACATTGCTTTCCTTTTCTGACAGAGTTTCATACTGGCTTTTATTAATAATTGCTATTGGCTGGATAGTGTACCAAATCTATTTTATTTTCACCACTGGCTTATTTGAGAATAGATTCTTTTCCATCTCCAGGCTACTTCAGGTATCTTTCACAACCCTGCTCTTGAGTTTATCTGCCATTTCTTAAAAGTTGAGATAAGCCTCCAATCTCTGTGAAGTTAAGCAGTTTTGAAAATTCTGTATGAAATGTAGAACAGACACCTTCAAGATCTCATGCTTGACATCACAAAGCTACATAGCCAAACTACTGATAATGACATACATTTTCCAGTGGCATAAATGATAAGCAGTACCACACAGATCTTGATTTTTAAGAATGTCAGACCATACATCTGTACTTCACAAAAAATAAATTATTATCATACTTTCACATATCATAATCTCAGTTCTTATTCATTTATTCTTCTTTTTCATGTGCTGGATAAAAGATGCCCAAGAAATATGCAATTTTGCACGTATTTCACCAATAGGCAGGAACAGGCGCTAATCTTCCCCTTTGAGTGCATTCATTTACAAATACAGACCAGCAGCAACAAAATAATTTTTTTCTTGCAAATCAGTATCAGACTGACTTCTAACCAATATCCACTCTTAATGAATTCCAGTGATACACCCAAGAAATACCATGCTAGTTCAGCACCCATTTCACACAGGATTTTTGCTAGTACTTGAGCACACCACTAGTCTCAGTCCATATCATTCATGGTTGTCATCTTGTTGATGCCAACATGCATAAAACAGGATCTCAGAAATTTAACAGTGTATTCTAGAACAGACAAGCCTGTCAGTATCATCTATGAGGCTTTGTTTGCATGGAGATGATAGATAGCCACATATTTTTATTGGCAAATCTGGTCAAATGGACTTCTATGTTGCTGAAGTGAGGCTTCTATCACAGGAAGCTATGACTTCTTCTTGACCCTGATTAGCACACTCATTACTCATCAAAGTACAGTTTGCATTTGCTTCCCTTGGGAAAAGCAGAGTATCACTGTGAGGATCTCTTAATACAACTTCACCCCCCTAACACACTTGGGATTTGCTGACAAGTAACAGCTACTCATTCCCCTGAGTAATGTTCATATTAATAGGACTGCATAGTGAATCATGAGATGGTATTAAATCATGCCTCCTGCCTGTATAAATACATCATTCAAGCACCCTACTGTGCCAACTGCAATGATTTGATTGCAGAAACCAGCATAGGGTAGATATCCTAAGTGAGCAGGGAGCCTTGGAGAAATAACCTCCTCAAACCCCAAAATAATAAAGACCCTACAGGACTTGAAAAGGATAAGAGAGAATTTCTGTTCACAACTGACAAATTTCATATTCTCCAGAGATAAAATATCAAGACTTGAAGGCATTCAATTTAATGCAAGCTCTAAGTCAGCTCTATTCAAAAGATCAGCAATAGTTTTTAAGTTTAGCCAAGAACTAGATGCTAGGAGCGTCTGAGACAGGCAGGATTTGGCTTCAAGCATTAGAAGGCACAGTAGATACAAAGCTTGCCTCCAAATCTAAATACCACAAAGTTAAGAAAGCTTTCTCAACTTCTTTGCTACTTTACGTCCGAAGTCAGTTCAGCCTCATAGGTATCTCCTAATGCAACTATTTGGAGACACACTTAATCCCACATTCAGCAATTCAGGCACCACTCCTCAGCTTAGCCTGATGTCTTACAGGTAGCTGTTCTTCAGGCCGACCCAGCCAACAGACTAGATGGCAGGAGTACCTGCCTTCTCCCCAGAGGGGTCAGATCCTTCCTTCCTGTAGCCTGAGGGTTTGTGACTGACTCCATGCCAATGTGATGGGAATTGCTCTCACACTCTCTACAAGCATCTTGATGCAAACAGCTAATACACAGTAAAATTACTTTGAAGAATAAAGTTACCTGGATTAAGCTTCAATAAAAATTCCTGGTAATACAAGAAACAGATCTCACCCTAAAGAAATCACATCATGTGTTTCCTTTCCTCCCACCCCCAAGACTTCTTAGACAATATTCTACTTATTCATTATGCATTCCAGTCCTAGGTAACTATTCTTCTAAACAGGTGATTTTCTTCAGCAGCTTTGGTGGATACTGAATTAATGGCGAATACATGATTTCTAATATTTCTCACAACAACTTCCACAGGACCAATGTAACTTCTGGGGACCCTGCTACTGATCGAAATAATAGCATACGACAGAATTAGCACTTCAGAAGACTTTAACAATGTTGTATCAATGCCAGATAGCAAAAGCCATTCCTGTCATCTACTTATAGAACCATAGAATGGTTAGGGTTGGAAAGGACCTTAAGACCTTCAAGCTCCAGCCCCCTGCCATGGACAGATGCCTCACCACAGACCATGTTGCCTGAGGCTCTGTCTTTTACGTCTGGTTAATTCCATTTTATACTAGAAAGGAATAAAGAAAGTATGGCCTTTTTAATCTCACCTTCATTTAGATTTAATCAACCTTTGTCAGTGCCCTTGGATGATACCAACCAAGGACTGGTGCAGAGAAATAAAACAGAAGAGGATTATTTCTATTTTTATTGAAATCAGTACTTCAAGATGACATTAAGGTTAGTAGTTGCATACGAGTAAGATTTTATTGCTGCAAGAAATAAGACAAGAAGTAGTCTACATCTAAGATCTGAGATATGTGCAATTCTCCTGCAATGCAACACAGGAGGATCAGAAACAAAAAATTTAATTCAAACTCTATGACTAAGAGCCTCTTACCTTTTCTTAATAGTCATTTGTCTCTAACCAGAAGAAATACAATCCATGATACTGTTGAGTAAAAAAGCAGAACACCAAAATACACATTACTGAACACCAGGGACAAATGAAAACAAGAAATTCAATATTTCTCCACAAGTTTTGACTTGTGTTGCTCAACAAACATGAACTGCACTGGAAGTTGATATTCTGTTGTTCCCACATTGCTTCTGCACATCTGCATTATAAGTGCTATTAGTGGACTATCTCTCTAGTATTGCAATGTCAAAAAACTGCTACGTGGCTGCTTCTACAGATTTCAGACTAATTAGTGAGTCAACCAGGATTAGTGAATTCTTACAGAATTTTCAAAGGTTCTCATAATTCCCTTAATTTTTTTCTTAATGATAGGTTTCCTTCACAGCCTGCTTCCTCAGACGCTTGAGTCACCTAGTACTAGTGCATAAGCAATAGCAGTTTACAGCTTTTGTTGTCTACTAATCTATTTGGCCATTTGTGGTACTAGTAAAAAAAGCTACATTTCCTGAATTCTTATCCCTTATTGTTCATTCATGATTAGCTTTTTAAGATCATACAACAGCACACTGAACTATTTCCTGCTCTGTAGCCCTAATTCCTCATAACGCTATACAGATAACTGGGGTCTGCTACTTCTACAGGTCAGCTGCTGCCTGCTGTAAACTCAGCCATAAATCTGTGAAAATAACTTTCCCTTAGTGTTTCCAGAAAGCATTTTCAAAGTTCATTTTCTGCTGGAAGTGGGCACACACCACTTGTATAATTTCATTGCAAATAAGCACTTAAAACTGTTCTCAAGCAAAATAAAACAACAGGATGATGAGAGAAAATGCATATAACCTGTACGATGCATGAAGTTCACAGCAAAGCCAAGGATAACCTAATTAGTGGAAGTCAATAAACCGTGCTGATCTACCACAGCAGAAATTCTGATCCTGTTTTTTTCTCCCATTAAAATCCATCTCTGCATTACATACCAGGAAAAAAACTGCATATACTCCATTTCCACACATGCACTTCAAGACAACTGTATGCTTCGTTTGGCTGTATACAATCACACAGGTTTGTTTATAAAGAGCAGTTCCTAAGAGACACACCTTAACAAATAATTTTGCAATAAATACTAGTGGGAAAAAAAAAAAAACAACCACAACCCAAACCCACAAACAAACCAAAACACAAACCAAAAAAAACCCCACAAACAAAATCATAATTCCACCACCACCCTGCAGTGGGTTTCTGGAAACATCTTTTTCGAAGTGTTCAAAGTTAAAAACAGCATTACCCTGGCATTACTCCTTTAGTTAGGAAACTGCATTTACAAGCTCTTTTTGGAGTTTCTATTTGTTGTATGTTTGTGCAGAGTCAAAACTGCAAGTGTAATCCTCCAAATCTATTGAGAAACATTTATCGACACTAGAAGGAACAGATCTGAAATCCCTGTTTTTCATTCATAACTTCTGCTGCTGATGTACATAGATAGGTGAGAGGGAGATGAAGTATTTCTGACAAATTTCTTGCACAAAAAAGTGAGGAATTTTCCCTCTATGCTCACAACTGAACGCCGTTTTGGAAAATGACATTTAAACAAGTACCCAGAACATCAGTCCTACATGACAGTTAATAATGTGGACTTCTCTGACTCATTATGCTTACTACACTTCTTTTTTCTTTCCTCCTTTGAATTCTGTTAAATATATACAAGGGGTAGTTTAGTGCATGTTAAAATGATATTAAACAACTTTATTCAATGGAAAACCTGTGTACATAAATCCACCACATTACATTAACAGCATTTCAAAAAGATGTACACATGTAAAAAATAGCTAGCGGCAACTGCAACAGCCATCAAAATAGCACAAACTCATGATCTCAAGCATTTGAATAGGTGACTTTCTGCAATGATAAAAGCTACAGAAGGTCTGGCCTTATTTCATTTTTGAGGCAAAACCAATCATATACTGTGCAGTTGGAATTTTTCAGTGATTTACCTTCATCCATCCAGAGTGGATATAGTGGACATCAGCATTAGGTAAAAAGAGTTAGAACAGCTGTCAGATACATTAAAATAAAGCAAAGAAATTCAAAACAGGAAATAAAACAAGCACTCTTCCAACAGGAAATCCATCTGTAGAAGAGTCAAGTTGTACAGTGTTGTCTCCCTGCTCATGCAGAACAATTTCCCTTGCAGGGCAGTACCAAGGGTTGTTCTGCCCTAAGACCTGCGAGAGTAAAAGCAGTTTGAGCATTGCTCTCCCCAGCTGACGCTCTAGCAACAGAGCAAACTCACTCTCACAAGTAATTCAAGTCAATGAACATTTTTTCTGTAAGCAGTAAGAGTTCATCAGCAGCTATTTCAGTAATAAATGGAAGTTAATATACATTTCTGATTTTTGTATTAGCATTCACAATTCGAGAGCATTATTTCAATATCAAATGTATGGTAAAATCAATTTAGTAGTGGCAAAACCAACTTAACCCATATACTTAAAACTAGAAGTACACTATAAAATAGAAGGTGCTGTAGAGCATTGCATTTTTTTTAACAAAATAGTATTAATTCAACCAAAATAAAAGATTACTGTGCAAATACTAGACAGCTAATTACATAATGTACCTTTACAAAATTACATAATATGAGTGCAGCTTATTTCCCTGTTTTCTGTTTGAAAAATAGATTGTTTAATAACCCATCAAAGCTATCTGTAAACCAAAGAAACAATAGAGCAGATGTTGACTGTTGTCTTATGCCTCACAGACATAATTAAACACAATGAAACACTCACGCACCCAAATAATAGAGGACAAACAAATACAAAAATGGTACTCTATGAACATAAACCTCATTTACTGGGCACCTGTCTTACATTAATCTGTGATATTTAAACCAGTGATGAAAATGGAAAAGAAGGTTTTTATCTGGCATCAGACTACAGAACAAACTACAAACACAAAATTCCTCTCAGCATTAAGTAGCTTTAACTCTGCAGCACCAATTCCACAATGCTGACTTCCACAGAGCTAGAAGGGAACCATGTTTTCTATTGTAACAAAGCCAGGACAGGCAGTCATATTTTCTGTAAGCAAAAGCTACATGAATCAATGACTCTGAATGATCCCAATAGACTAAAACTACTGTGCCTGCTGTGTAATAAGAAGTCCTAAGGTTCCCACGGAAAGACAGATTCCCTTTAACTGCAAAGCACGTTCCCTGTAATTATTTTCTACACCCACCTCACCCCTCAACCTTTCCAAAAGAGTAATGGAAATTAAAGATGAAATTCTCTAAGTACTAAATCAAGTGTTTATTTTCTAGAAGCATGCAATAACATTGTTTAATACTTCATGATAGAATCTGAGAGCTCTTCACAAAATCACCCTTACCTTCATTTCTATAATCAAATGAAGATACATATTTTCTTCAGTAAAATAATTATCAATCCACTGTCTAAAAAGAATCGTTATGTAAATAATTACAAAATATATACCCAATCCTATAGTTACTATTAGGAAACAAAGTTTCCAGTTAAAAAAACTTTGAAAACTAACACATTTATTGCAAAAGAACATGGAAGCACATTTCTGCAAATTAAAAAAAAAAAATCTTGATTTTAAAAGGATAAATGCTTTAATAAGTGCAATTAATGTTTTTATTTTAGATAAAGAATAAAAAAATTCTTTGTTTACTGCAAACATATTTGCCTTTACACTTTATTTATTTCTGAGAAACAGAATAATGTGATTTGCATCTTTTTATGTTAAAAAACCCATGCTAGCCTCTTTCCATAGACAACACCGTAAAGCATAAATACCAAATGGAAAACAAATGGAAGCACAAAGCCACTGTGAAGCAAATCAATCAACCCTAAAACACCTGAGAGAGATCTCATCCAGTAGTTCATCTGTTCTTTACAGAAATAAAAATATTCCTAGGTGAATCAGATTAAAACCACAAAAAAACCACCCTCAGTACCTGTGAAGTGTTGTAAAGCACTAAATTCCTTCAATTTATGAAGGCAGCACCCACCACATTGAGCAAAACAACTCAGCATGCTGGGACCCTTTTCCCTGAAATTCCTTTATTAACACAACCTGGCTCTGCTAGTGAACAAAAGCAGCAGTGCAGGGTGTATAAATCATTAATACTATGCCATGCAACGGCTGACTTTCCTGTGTGAGCTGGAAAGCCTCCCTGCACAACAGGGATTTTGGGGTTGGAATTGGCTACTATGAAATGTACTTCATCATTCTCTGTGTTTGACGCTTCCCAATAGCTTTGTACTTTTCTCTCCTTTTTCTCCCCCAAGCCCAGAAACTGCAATAGAAATTTATTGGATTTTATGTCTGCAAATAAAGGAAGAGAGAAGAAGGAAAGAAGCAAGCAAGCTTATTTAGAAGTGCAGTCCTTTCCCCCTCATTTAAAAACTAGCTGTGTTCAAATAAAATCTGCTATTATTAAATAAATTTTGAAATTTTTAAGTACTTAATTTACCTCTTTAAACTGAAAAAAAACCAACTGAAAAATCCTACTGAAAGTTAGGTTAGTCTTAATAACAATAACAAAAAAAATCAACCACCACTAAAAAGGTGATTTCTCTCCAAATGAAGTAATTTTCCAAAGCAACATCCGGGCATGAGGAAATCCTGAAGTTAAGCTCTATCTGTGTGTTTACTTTAGGTGTACGAAAAATCTTTCCAGAGAGCAACAGGCAGTTTCAAGTGCATGCACCAAGCATCGTTTTCTAAGTGGTGCTGGAAAAGATGATAGCAATGGGAAAGGAAAAATAATCTAAAACTATTGGAATTCCACTCCTCCAACAAAGGACACTAATTGGAATTTTGTATTGGAATACAAAAATTTCATTTTTGCAGCAACACATACTGAACTTGGATAGGAAACATCTAGACTACTCACCTTGCCCCTGAAGTATATACAACACAACAACAAGGTTGAATGTTTTTCCAAACTATGTACTGAAATGGCAAATAGTCTTCATAAAACATGCTGCACTAAAATATTCCATTTGGGGCTAGACTTCGAAAAACTGAAAAGTATGACACCGGGAGCAACGCTGAAAAGGCAGTCTGAAACCATAAACTAACCAACAGGAAAAATAACAGATATTATAAACGTAATTAAGGGTACAATCAGTCTTTCAGCTGGGTCAGAGCATGATTCCAAATGTATCAAGCATCAGCATCACTGACGAATTTATTGCCATCTAAGCAGCAAATATTTAAGACACTAGGAATGCAGCTTTGCAAAAGTGAATGAGCTGAAGTCAGAACAAGGTAACATTCCAGTGTCCCGTTTTACACTTCGACAGCTATCCAGCAGACTAAAGATTACAAGAATAAGCCTGCAATGCATGCACAAGTCCCTCTGCATTGCACAATAATGACATTCTGAACGGAAATAAATGAAGCCCCTGCAGTGCTATTCTGTCAGCTTTTGAAAGTAAATAACTCCACTTCTGACAAGAGAGACATTTTTTTCCTCCTCCTGCCACAGAGCATTAATTGAGCTATGTATTCATGTAACATTCCAGGGATAGCACTAACACATGATGAGATAAAAAAAAAGCTTAAGAAAGGAGAGGGCAGTCACTGGATATAGGGGCTGCCTGACTTCACCCCCAAATTTTCACACTAGCTGTGTTCTGATGAGATCTTATTCTCTGGGAGAACTTTAAGCAGGTTTTTTGCCTTTATCTGTAATGACTACTGAAAATTATTTCAAATGAATACTTTAAATTCTCAGTGTCTTACAAAAAACAGTGCCATCATGAAAACATAACCTTGTTTGTGATGAAAGTAACATGCCAATAATCAATATGCATAATTAACTATTTAATTAATAGAAGTCATACTGGCCACAGGACAGGTAATGCAGGTAACACAGAAGAAAAGGTTATGAGAAACAAAATAAAAACAGTCTTCAAAATTAAACAATAATAGCAATAATAGTAGCAACAATAATAATAATAATGTTAATGCAAATCAGTAAGGAACTGAAGCAAGGTATATAAGAACCACAGATACTGCTCACAAATCTTTATGAGATGATATAGTTAAATGGTATGCACAGTTAGAAAAAAGGCATATTCAAGTTGTTACAGATAGGAACACCAACAATTTTGGTATGTTTTGATATAAAGGGTCAAAAGGTAAATTAAAAAAATTATCTAAGATGAAAGCACTGGCATTCTTACTCATGAGCTTCTGAACATCTGAAGTATTTCTATTCTGAAGTACCACACACTTTCTTTCCGTATCTAGGGGAAAAAATAAAAGCCAATGACTCACTGTGAACAAAAAATAATTCACTGAATGCTTCAGTTCTTACTACAGTACCTAATTTTGATTCTGCATGTGTTCAACACAACGAGAATGAGCAGGATCAAAACACAGTGAGATCTCTCCACAGCTGGAGCCTGCTATAGTGCAAAAGACCAAAGGCCCAACTACAACTACTCAGAATACTACAGACATTAGATATGCTATTTTTTCTAATTAAATTCACTGGGCTGCTGCACTGACAGAGAAGGAGGGGAAGCAAAATGTAAAAGAAGTCAATGGCACTGCACTAGGCAACTCAGAGGTAAATGAGCAATGCTAGCAAAGAAATGACAGGAGTTCCTCAGGAGAGCTCTTGTACTACACATCACACTTTAAACCTGATAAATCAATTGCACATACACCTTTAAAAGGCAGGAAGGCTTGAAGGATTCTTAGAGGGTGTTAACTTCTCCTTTCCACTAACATTATTCTAACTCTATAAAGGAAGGTGATAAATTCTGGGGTCACAATTTCATTTATCCTACCTATTAAACACTTCAAAACCACCTTAAACAGAATTAATAGTAACATGATTATAGTATTTATTTACCAGTTCAGAACTGTACTCATTGAAACCAAAAATCATCATCTAGTACTGCATGGCTACTGGTCAAAAATCTAAACAAACAGAATGAAATAAGGACCAGTTGCCCTGAGAAAGCCCCTGCTTACAAAACTGCTGCGAACCTTCCTTGGCATAAGAAAGCACACCACATACATTTTTCAGAAAATAACCATCCACTCACATACCTAGCAAATATCAATGAAGAGTGACAACTTACAAAGACCTCACAACAGAAAATCCAGCCATTACTTTTCCGCTGAAGTGTTTTAAAATGTCCAAAGAGCCCAGTTATAAAAACAATGATTCTAAGCCAAAAATATTCACCTGTATCTGCTACGTGGAAGCTCCTTTGCAACTGCTCTGTCTCTTATAATCCAAAGCAGCAAGAAACCCTCTTAACTGATTCTGGTTGGCTGAAGGGGTTTGGTGTTGTGGTTTTTTGTTGTTTTTTTTTTTTTTTTTTTTTTTTTTCCTTCTCTCCTCCCCCCCCTTTTCTTCTTCCAGTATTTAAAGAGGGGAGTACTTAACTAAAGAACCTCCTCTTGCTATTGTGAGAAGAGACTGACTTTGTTTGACAAGCTGCCGTTAAATGCCCCAAACTAGCTCTTATTCAGAATGAATACTGCTATAGCACTTGATCTCTAAGCCACTTCTCATTAGTCTTTGGAAAACAACAAAACAGCTCTTGTGAGACAAAAGATTTGTCAACATGTAAATTTGCCTTGAATCAGAGAAGGAGTCTCTAATACAACCTTCGAAGTTTATTGGTAAACACAAAACCATCTCATTCACCCTCTAATTAAGATAAACAGCACATCAAGACATCATTCCTAACTTCTGCATTAACAGTACTTCGGGATTCAACAATTATCTCCCACGTGGGGGTCGGTTTCATTCCCACACAGAATTCCCAGAGTGCCACACTGCCCCCCGAGGTGCACATGCAGCCGCGTTGTACAGTCTGTAGCACGGCAATTCCTTTATTTGTTTTAACAGAGCACTATGATTTATCTGCCAGAGTACAATTTTTTACCCTACACATATGAATAAACAAGCACCGTTTCTCTTGAGGCAGGGAAGCTGGTTAAATGAATCAGAAAACCCTGAGAAGATTGCCTACCCTCGGTCCATCAGCTACTGGACAATTATTCAAGGCCCAGCTGTAAGAAAAACAGATGGTGAGTGAGCATTAGTAACATGGACTTCTTTTCACTCATGCAGTCATAAGCTGAGGTTGTATGCTCTCACATGAAAATTGCCATGAAATAGCAGACTGAGGGACAAAATTGTGCAAAGACTCCAATTTATAAGCAAACAAATGCCTAAAATTTTCATGAGCTAAGGTCAGATTAACTGATTTTACAGAAAGCCACAGAGTGAACAAGTACTATAAATGGACTAGTCAAGAAAGGCAGTGTTCTCAGGATAGACTTAAACAGTGTTGTCATAAAACATCAGTTACTGAATTCAACTAACATACCTGCTCTTTTGAAGGCTCACTGAAGTACAAAATGCAAAAGACACATATTCAGAACTGCAGCTGTAATGGTGGCATTCAGCGACTGGTATCCTTGTGCTCCATAAAAGGGGTAAACTGTAGGCATGAATTGTCCATCCATTCTAATTCCTTACGTAACTTTAGCACAAAGATAATCTGTTCTATTCCTTATTCCATTATTGATGCTATTGACTACATCAACTGAAAAGGCTACCAAAGAAATCAACATTGAATTAAGCCATGAAGAAAGAATGTGATAAAAAGTGTTTCAGGCTCCTATAAATCATGAGATTCAGAAGCATGACATAAGTAACTGAGTAGGGAATTCATCTTTTCTCTATAGCCATAACGCTTAAGGCCCCAATAAAATTACACTAATTTACCATGTAAGCACTAATGGAATAGCTGGGGTAAAGATGGAGAGTTTGTTGGGGTTTGTTTTGTTTTCACGGTGGATTCTTTTCACCACTGGTATGAGAGCTGTACTGTGAACTACTTTCTTGTTAA
This sequence comes from Psilopsiagon aymara, assembly GCA_024733675.1. NCBI lineage: Eukaryota > Metazoa > Chordata > Aves > Psittaciformes > Psittacidae > Psilopsiagon > Psilopsiagon aymara. The sequence goes on along the minus strand of JANRGW010055139.1, from coordinate 13,377 downwards.
AGACAGAAAAGGTTGATATTGAAGTTTCAGTTCAATTGTTTTCGATCTGTGAATGTCCACTATGAGCAATTGCTCCATTTAAGAGGAATTACCCTTTGTACAAACCACTTCACTATTTAAAACAAAGCACATCTATCATCATTAAACAGAAAGAAAAAATTACCAGTTTTAAAATAATGACAGCAGCACTGTACAGAATGACATGCAATATTATGTGATGATTCAAAACCACAGCTGACTTTGTTACTTTATTCAGAAAATAACAGCTAAATAACCCTATGTCCAGGCAAGTATCTGTCACAGGGAAACATCAGTTAACAGAACTAAGCCTCCATTAATACATGTTAAATCCCAATTTACAAGCGGTCAAATATTTGCCGCAAAAATTACTTCCCGCTAGCACTTGATTTAAGCTTGTGGTCAGAAATTATTTCCTGCATCGATATTCACCCTAATATTACCAAATGTAGGGTGCACTACAAATCCAAGTGCCCTTTTTCTGTATCTTTAAATACTAACACCAGGTAAAAGTCTAATTCAAACGTATCTACTCTTCTTCCCAATTGCCCCTATCTTTACCATGATACAGTAAAACTTGCAGATCGAAACCATGTATCCTGTTTGTTGGTGCCACCAATATAGCAATTTCAGTTGTAATGTTTGCAAACTCTTTCTGGATTTCTAAAGTTAGAAGCATCTCAGTAAGAGAACAGCCAAATATTTCAGATCATTTCAAATACCTTAGCTACCTTGGAAGCATCCTTCAGTTTCTGATGTCTTTTTCAAGTGAATATCTGATTAATAGTTCATCTATAATGTGAACTAGGCCTCTGAACTTCATTTATTTTCAATTTGATTTTCAAAAGTTAGGCTTAAAATGTTTTTAGGTAAAGCATCCTATATGCACAAACTGTTTTAAAAAAAAAATTCAGTTCCTTACCAAGCTCTTAAAACTTTATATACATGTGTAATCTGGCAGGTATCAGTGCAAATACTTAAGTTTCTCACCCTGGACAAAGTAGTAGAGCACTTCTGTAGGTACACTGTGTAAAGCAATTTCTCCATTTATGCTGAACAAGCTGACCAAGCAGTGTTAGTTTAGCAAATAAATAATAGCCAATATCATGTGACATCCAAAAAATGGATTTCCCAAAATTATTACTACAGCTCCACAGAAAACCAACATCATTGTGGCCACATAAATATTTATTGTCAGGAAGACTCATTTGTCCAAGTTGAGAAGAGCATGATGCCTTTTATAGTCTTTCAGAAAAGACCAATCCAATTATAAAAGTTGCATGCAACAGAATACTAGGGTATATGGCAGATACACACAAAACCAGAGAAGAAATATTTTAATAGATTTTAAATAGTAAAGTTTAAAAACTAAGAGCTTACTTGTAATACAGATGTCTGAATTAATTTTAATTGAGGTGCAAGTGTGCAGACATATCTGAAGTGCAATTTGTAGAGGAAAAAAAAGTTCTTGGTAAGTTCACATAGTGTCTTTATACTGCTGGTCACTGGGAAACACAGGCAGGGAGAAATCACTAGTTATTAAGTTGCCACATAAAGCTCTGAATTTATCAGTATTTAAGATCAAAACACAACTTTATAACATCTGTAGTTTCACTGAAATAGTGTTATGTGTCCTAAACAGATAAGTCTGTTTGTAGGCTTGCTAGAAATCATCAGATATGGGAAAAGTAGTTAAAAAAAGGCCAAAACAACCAAAACCAACTCCAGTCAGATTGGCATGGCAAAAGTTTATTAATGCTTTTCAGAAACATAAACCACTTCTTAGCCTTTCCTATTTGAAACTAGAACAATGCTACGTTAGCTTTGTAGGCAATGTCACTACAGTACTATCTTTCTGCCTGAATAATTTCGTGATAAAGTAAAATTGTTCCTAAAGAAATACGTCACCAAATACACAAAACAATAAATCATATCTGAATTAAGATGAAAACTACCTCTCTAGGAATACAGAATATCTAAAATGCCAATCAGCGATCAAAAGGAACAAGCAGAAAATTTTAAACCTGCGAAAATTATCATCAGGAATTCAGATGACTTTTTAACTTCAGATATAATTGTGATTACTAGAGGCAGAATGATCCCAAACTGACAATAGGACTAACCAGGCGAGAAAGCCAACACTTAAAAAAAAAAGAAAAAAAGATACTCTCAATGTGCCAGTTAATCCACTTAAAGAGTTAAAAATTATCCGCTATATACAGCACTTTGTGAAGTGCATTAGCAATCACTTCTCATCTTTCTCTCAAATGGAATAGATGGAATTGAATTCACTATTTTAAAGTAATCATTATGGTTGCAGTTTCTTAAACCTTAAAGCAGTGCTATACTATAGATGTGTTTGCATAATGATACTGTAATACCTCATACAGGAAGGTTATTTTAGCACCTAATCTCATCTTTCAAGTTATCTTTTATCAGATCCTCATGTGGCCATGTTGACCTCTCACCTTAATTCACATTTTTCCTTCCAAAAGCTGTATCTTTACCATACAAATTGCTGTTTGCCAAACTCAAATGAACAAATCCAACAAAACACAGGAGTACATTTTGTATACTAAGTGCACAAGTCACACTGGATCATTAAAACTGATCTACAAATGTAATTTCTAAAACATATCCAGAATACAAAACTACTAAGAGAATGCACTTTAGTTAAGACATGCAATTTCTTTAAATATTAAATACATCATTACATTTATCTGATGCAAATTGTAATTGCAGTCATACGAATCCCTCCCACATACATGTATAATCTAGGGCGTATACAAGAATCTGTTATTATGTACTCACTCCCATGCTCTAAGTCAGAAATGGTTTATCCTACACTACTGAAGGAGGAAAAAAAAAAAAGGCTACAGAAGGGTTTATATTCTGCAAATACTTCAGTTCTATTCTTTCAGCAGCAATTGAAAACAAATATTCTGAAATAAAAATAAGCTTTAACTCTATTTCATCTCATCTTTAGGAACAAAAAGAAATACTGTAAAACATCATCAGGCATTTGTAAATAAAGAAATAAAGTTAGAGATGGTTTCATGGAAGTCAATATGCATATAAACTATTGTAGTGGAAGTTGGAAGAAATGCCCCTATTTGTTACAGTAGGCACAAGAATTTTTTTCTCTGAAGTTTCAGCAGAAAGTAACAGAATAAACAGGATTACTCTTTTTTGCATTATAACATATTTCTGTCTTTGCTCTACATGCCTACTAGATGACTTTCTATAATGGTTGACTCAGTTATAAAATAGAGCAGTAGAATACAATCATGATTCCAAAATAGTGGTTTAAAAAAAGAATGTGCTATTATACAGTGATTTATTTCATGTTATAATAGAGAGAGAGTACCAAATAATAAATAACTGGAGAAGGAGAGGGGTGGAAATATGTAGGAAAAAAAAACAAAGCCCTGAGGCAAAAATTATATGAAATGAATTTAAAAAAAATAATAAAATCTTAAAAATGGACTAGAAATTGGTATTATTTTCCTTGATATCCGACAATTTTTAAAACCTATTCCAATGTACTCCAGTGATAGAAATGTATTTCTGCACAGATACAGCTTTATCATTTTTTTTTCTTTTTTCTTTGGTGAACTAAAAATAAGCTTGATTTTAATCAGCAGCATGTTCCACACAGACTTAAAATTCCTGCCTTCAAAGAAGGCTTAAACAAAATTGCCATTGGGCACATTTACATTAGAAGTATAATTTATGCCTGCAAGTGAATAAAGAGCAGTCCTTTATGACTGAAACTCTGCAACAGTATCCATGAGAAATGCAGTCAAAGTACTGTGTTAAATATCTATAAACAGCATCAATAGAGTCATTTAAAAAAAAAGAAAGAAAAAAAAATAAGACGACATGCAAAGGGGTTTATGCTGTTAAAACATTTTCTACTCTCACCATTCTTAAGTGCAGGCACAACAGTCACTCCACACAGTGGGAGACATTTATACAGACTACTTGCAGAATACATATCTCAAAGATTACAAATCCCCCAAGCGATGCTGACAAAGCAGGCACTATAGGAAAAGAAAAAGTTAAGCAAACTTACCTGCTGTAAGTACATAAAAGTCAAGGCACAGGAGAGCTGGGGACACATGCCCACATTCGGCAGTGCCACGCAGGTTGCACCCGTAAGGGGATGCTGCATGGTGTTGCTCTGAAGCCTACGTAGAACAAGTGAGGGGGCTTGCATGCAAGCACGTTTGCACTATCTTGTCACTATGCTTTCTCCCTTTTGATTATTTAAGTAAGAAACAGAACTTCTTGAATGCTTTTTTCTCCCCAGCACTAGATCCCTACATTCGTCAGCTAAGGCAACTTGGTAGATTTAAAACTACGAATTCTCAAAAGAGGGGGAAAAAAAAAAAAAGACACAGCCTGCAGCCTATTGATGAGCAAATGGAACTTCCTCAATGACAGAGAGCTGAAGCTTGTCTCACAACAGTAGCTGCTGACTAGTAGAGAGAGAGAGAGATTGACTCAGGCTCAGTCGGCTGGTGCTGATGCTGCACAGCTTCTCATTTGTCAAATGGGTCCTAGGGCAGGGTCTTTAACACTCACCAAAATTCAAATACTGCCTTTTAAAAATCCCTGGAGAGGATAGGGAAGGAGAGAAAGTGAGCGCTCTGCATCACAGGCATCCATGAGATCTGGGCAATTAATGTCATTGCCCAGCTGGGACTGAATGCCTGTTATGATTCTGCACGCACACTTACACGCTCACACACTTTTTCCACACACACACACACACACAGTACTCACACCTGACATAAAAAGGGCTTTTCCCTTCTAAGAACAAAAGTGTGAAGCACAAAGTGGGGAAATGAAAGAATCTTGGCTAGTCAAGAGGCTTCTAGCAAATATATAATGCTGTCAGTAAATGTGTTTTTTAAAATACACATTAATTTTGTATCTATGTTTCATTCACCAACTAGTTTCCCAGAGAAGCCTATAAAAGCATTACAGTGGAACTGTGAAATATCTGTGTAACCACTCAGCAGAAACACTAGGAATAAAACAAAATTCTATGGCACACTCTATCTACTTTACTTGGGGGAAAGAAGCAGGCTTGGATAAAGACTGGATCTTAAAATTAGTCTAAAACCCATCTCACCTGAAATTTAAAATGCATTTGACAGCCAGTCAGCCTGTTCTAAAGAACTGCCTATGAGGTTAGATGGAAAAAATACAGTTGCAATTTTTAGAATTTAGTGTTTACTTTTTACTTTGAGAGGGATACCTCAAATTAGTATTCTACTCTTGCAGGCTTTTTCTCCCCCCCCCCCTTTATTTTATGGAGTAATAATTATTCATTAGTAGATCTAGTTAGTCTTTATGTAATAAAGTAGGATGTGACCTGCAAATCAAATAATTTATATTACAGCTTGTCCTTGAGGTTCTATATTACAGGTTTGCTTTTTATTTTTTCTTGACTCCTTAGACACAACTCAGGTATAACAGAACCCTATTTTTAATTACAATTTGAAAAATGAATTAAATATTAATTCTTCAGGAAAGGTCAAACCTCAAAGCATCACCTGAGCTTTTGAAGGGGTCCCTTTTAAAAAGACTGCAGAAAATGTTAAGATTAAATATTTCTTAGGATATCTGACTCCAACAAAAAAAAAAAAACAAACAAACAAACAAAAAAACCACCATTAGATCAACAGTTTAATGTTAACAACAATAAATGAATAACTCACATGCAAGAGAAGCATACTTAAACAGCATAACTGGTTTCATATTAAGATTTACCCTTAAAAAAAAAAAAAATAAGAGTCCCCCCTTCACTGGAAACAGATACAATACATGCCACTGCAACTAAGGCGCTATATTAAAAAATATTCCTTTTCATTGTGCATGTGTGCACACATACCTGCACCCACACAGGCTTCAGAGACTGATTTATATCCACTAAGTCTTCTTCATGCAAAACCAACAATTTTCCAGCAGAATCAGTTATTACATAAGTTTCTTTTCAAAAGCAGTCAATACAACAAACCCAATGTATTTACAACTCCGCAATCAACACCAAAATAATCATGCACAAACTTACAATACAGGGATTGTAAGCTTAAGAAGCACCCACGCTTTTTCAGTTTATCATGGACTGATCTACTAGAACAGCCTAGATGAAGTGATCTGTGCTGTTTTGCATCAGAAAAAAAAAATCCAAAACAACCCCCCGAAAAAAACCCAAAATCGAAAAAAACCCCCACCAACATAAAAGCCCCCACACACCACAGAGCAAAATAGAGAGAAGGAGGTGAATCAAAGCCTCTTTTTGCCCTTTCTCCTTTTTTCATTCTTTCTCTCTGCCTTCAGCAGTCTCCTGTTCTGACAGGAGTATGTCATGCTTTTCTTCATTTTTTCTCTATTTTTTTTTTTCCCCTAGCACAGAAAGGTTGTTATTCTGCAAATGACCTAAGCTGATAGAATTTTCCCTTCAGCTCATTTTCATATGAAATACCATAAATAATACATGGTACTTTGATCAGACCTTATCAAAATGTTTAATGAAAAACAAATATGTTATGTAAGGAGGCAAATAACCAACTCGTTCCACATTATGTCAGATCCAAAGGCAACATAATTCCAGCCAAACCATTTCAACTATATAAATCTATCCAATTTCCCAAAGTGAAGTTCTGGAACACGGTGATGGTCAAGCAAAGTTTCTTCTGTCTGTTGCACTATTTTATGGCTAAAAGGACATCCATAAAACAGATTAAATTCTTAAAAGCAGTGTGTTGAACAATTACTTCAAGAGGATTTAGTAGTGTAAATGGAGCTAATATTAATTGTAAATTTCTCACTGGTCTTTTATTCTTAATTTTCACACATTTCAAAGTAAGAAAAATATGACCCAAAATACTATTATTTTGTTACAAATGTATATTCATATTATGAAAACTAGAATATTAATGTTTTAACTATCCAAATCATCTCTATACAGAGAAACAATAGATAAACATATGTAATTCAGTAGTGTATGAGACCTAAAAAAGGAGAACTTCTGAGCCTGGTATACGCTACTTCAAGAGATGCAGGGAAAAGTCATTGCCAGTTTTCATCCCTTCCAAAGATAACTTATCATTATATTGAAAAACAAAAAAAGGTAACAAAATGTGTTTTATTTTCGTAAGAATAAAATCAATGTCTCTTCTTTAAAGCCATTTCCTTGTTTATAGGCACTCTTCTAACAAACCCAACCCATTTATCATAACCGCATTCTAAGTTATGGCTATATATACATTAAGTATCACCACAAGTCTGCCAAAGATCCATGAATGACCGTACACAATCTGACCTTCTATCCTCACACACACTGACAATATCATTGGTAACTACTATGCAATTTCACAGAACAGCATATAACCCATCAATATCTGCAAATTACTAACAACTTGATTTTTCCCTTATTCTACAAAATTCGACGTGTGCAACTGCAAAGCCCACATTACCTACAGTGTATGAACACTTTCCAGTTATCCCAGTGCTGCTCTGCTGGGTCAGTAACTGAACTCAGTTGACCCACACTCAGTTACTGACATTATCAATTACATATTAATTAGCAACAAGCACAAAACTTTTTCAAAATAAAAGAAGGCTACTGATCTACACAGCCTCAACCATCCTCCGTCAAGTTCAATCAGAAATGGAGAAATAAAAAGTTCTTCCAGAGTAATAATAGATCCTGATATGCAATGCCTACTATATCACCATGAGAAGCAACACTTCCTTTTCAAACCTGCTTGGATTTTCATGGTATACAGCACAGGCAGAGAACTTGCAGATATGCACCCTCTTCCCACATCCAGTGAGGCTGCCATTTAAAAAAATACCAACAGCAAAGTGCTGAACTGTCTTGAATATGCAAATAAAACCATGAAACCAAAGAACCTCTGAAACAAAGCAAAAAAGCACCAATAGCATTTCCCACAGCTAATACACAAATACAGAAACACTCGTCAGTTACAATGCATTTAGTATAACATGTTTCATTCAAAATCATCCACCCAATTTGTGATGTCGTAGTCAACTTCTACTTCTCAAGACTTAAGTTCACATTTCATATTTACAAACATTCAACCCAAAAGTTGAAAACCACCAGGATTATCACAGCAGACTGCCACTTAAACTGTTTGCATCCAAAAAGATCTGAAAGAGATCACCTGCAATACTCCATACCATTCCACACTTCAAAATTGTCTTCGTTCCCTACAGTAGCAAATTTACACATTTAGAAAGCAGGCAGTACTATAAAGATTGTATGACTTCAGACATCAAGCATTTAGAAAACCCCACCACAACACCATATTAAATTATCCATACAAAGAACATATGTATCTTCTCTACTTTATAAAATGGCTGATGTGGTATAAAAATAATTCAGGCAAGTGGTACGGAAACTAATAGTAGTGCAGTCTTCTCTCCAAGCACTCCTTTTCTACCAGCACATGTAAAAATAGCTCACAGAACTTCAAGCTAAGAAAAGCAACATATTACAAGCTTAAAAACAGAATGCTTCATTAACATATTTTGACATATTGCGAGCAACCATTAATATCTCTGCTGTTATTCCACATAGTATCCTGCTTTTTTACATGTGTGTTACAATTTGCTAAAGTAAACTAGGGAAATATCACTGATCCTTTTAAATAATTCATTTTGTCTGCAAGAATAAATAAAAGAGTTTCTCTCTATTCTTTTCAATTAATGGGTGACCTCTCATCCTTCCAGGGATATTTTCTGCTCATGAAAATCTCCATTTCTAATTTTAGGTTTCTGTTAAGATTACTTTTCTGTACTAGGTCTTTGCAAAAAGATCAAGACATTCCAGAGGCTCGTGCTTACCTCAGGCAAGTAAAAATCACTAATTCTCTGTTTCTATTAAGCACTGTGTTACGTCCGTTGACTCCTCCAGTATTTCAGACCCAATGTCTACAAAGACTCTGTAGCACAATTAACCTCTTCAGCACCACCTAATTCGTATTTCATAAGCACTCAGCATTAACTCCCTAGACTTCTTACAACATAAGAAGGCAAAAGTCCTTATTCCCACCAGTGTGTTCAGGCTGGGGGTGGGGAACACAACAAAATAAATTAAAATTAAAAGTTCATATCTTAAAACATTAGATTCACTCCAAACAGAAGATGTATGTTCCTTGTCAGATCTTATTTTCCTGGCCTATAGTATCTAGACATTTTTTCTCCAGCAAGATGCAGGGGGAACAAGGGAGAGGAAAGGATGAAAACAAACAGGCCTAACAATCCGATCCTGATTCGATTTTGTATGAATTTACACCCGTGTGTGTCTTAAAAACTCTCCAAATTCACGGGAGATGTTCCACTGTAGAACGCAAGATCAGCAGCCAAATCTACGAGCCCTCTTTCTCCGGTCAGCCGGAGCCCAGCTCCGCTCGGGAGCCTGTCCGTCCCGGCGCTGCCGGTACTGCTATACCAGGAACTCCATCTAGTGGAGACGCAGGTTATGTCAACCCTCGCTCAAACCAGCTGCTCAAACGCACCGAGCTGTGCCCGAGCTTTGCGGGTGTCAACGAATCCGCTACTCCATTTGCATGGCAAATAAAGGACAGAAAAAAGTATTTTACCAGGACACTTGTGTCCCAGAAAGCTTATGATTATGCCTAAGCACAGCAGTGCACTGAGGGCACAGGATGAGGTTCCAAAGCACCTTAAATGACTTCAGGATTACCCTTGCCTGCTTCCATCTATGTGTTGCTATCCACTTCTTACGCTACCGCTGGCACAAGTGACTCAGTTGCCAGACAACTGGAAAGACAGTATGGCTGATGACTGAAGAAGCAAAAGCTTTCTGAAAGCACCTGTCACCCAACAACACAAGCATCATTGTCAGAACTGCGGAAGGACTGCACTAAGCTGAGCAGAAGGAGTGAGTGCAGCAGCCCTCTTTAAGATTATGTGTAATTAACAAAATAAAAGAATTTTTTTTAAAAAAAGCTTTATCTAAACTTCAAGGACAGACTACATATTTTCCACACAAGTATGTTTTTATACATAACTGCTTTCTTATTTTATATAGAAAAAAATCACAAGACAAGTTTGCCCCAATTTTTTTGCTTCTTGATTTGCGCCACCACATCACACACTTTGCTGCTGTTACGAAATCACAAGGAAAAAATTTAACTTGGAGCTCAAAATAAGCAGGAGTACATGACTTTAAAGCTTGTTTTCATGTGATAGTAATAAAAAACTCCAACCTACCACCAAATGTAAGTATACATAGTATGGCAGCACAAATACATCTTGATGAAGCTTTAGGGTTTTGTGAAAGATTAATTATCTCTTATAAAAATTAAAAGAATGTCAAATCTCAGAGGGAGATTAAATGACAGATTAATTATACTCTTATGCAAAGGTTGCATTTTTTCTCTGTAGGAATTAAATGGATATCAGCACAGTTTCCTTCTACAATGAAACCACTTCTTTTATTATTTTGTCTACAGCTGGATCTCTCTCCCATATTCTGCTCAAATCTAAATCCACCAGACTTACTCCACAATGCAACAGCATATTTTAGTGTATAACAGCTAAATATTAACACATTCATGTATCAAACCAGCAAATTCTCCATTACCGGTGCTGAATCTGAATGTCCCCACTTCCCTGTCTTTTGCTTACAGATTCCTGCCTGCCCATTCCCTGTACTTGATTCCTCCAGCACAATGAACAATACCACCACAATTCTCTTGAGGACTTAATTTATCATCTATCAGTAAGCCTCAAAATATTTCTCATAATTTTGACATTACCCTAGAAGATGGACTAAGTAAGTTTTAAATTTAGCCCACTAACTCTCTAAAATGAAGACCTTCATCTCAAATTCTTTCTTGTGGCTTTCAATCTGACTTTCAACTAAAATATCTTAAAATTGTTATAGTCAAGCCTGAAGGGTTCTAGTTAAATACACAGCTCCATCCAAAGAGATAAAGATGCAGCTCAAGAGAATTAAAATGGAGGGTTTTGTAGATTTGAGCTTTGCTTATTTGAGCAGGTTCTGTTTACACTGAAGCACCACGAAAAGTTTCCAAAGTAGCAAAGTATACATTCTCCAAAATACCATTCCATTAGAAAGACATCAGACACCAGGACCCAATTTCAGTCCTACGCAAGAATCTATAGGAAGGGTGAATGGTGGTGGTTGTTTAACTAAACAATTTTGGCTTTTTATAACCCCTGCAGAATTACATGCTTTAACATAAAGACAGATCTGCATATTGAATTCATACAAAGCTGCCTGTTCAGACATGCTTATTAAGCCTTGAAATAGGGACAGAAGTTCTGTATGAGAAAGCCCAATTTTATATACAAAGTCAATATTGCGCCTCTTCTTTTTTTTTTTTTTTCCCCCAGTTTATTTTATTCTCTGGTTTTGAAAGAAGCAGTTGTTTTTTTTTTTTTTTCTAACCATTTTCCCCCCTGAATCCTTCAGGGATCCCATCCACTTTACACTACCTTTCCAATTGCTTCATTAGTGTAACCTCCATCAGGCCTGCTTTTAAGTCCAGCATCAGCTCCCTCCTCTCCTCAAGCTCTCTAATTGGTAATATTTTTTTTTTTTAATCTTTTCCTTCTTCAACTGATAAGGTGGTACATTCAACACCTCTGAGTCTTCCTTTTCCTCAGCTAATAACTAGAGTCTGCAAATTCTTCTACAACACTCTCCAGAAGTTGTTTGCTTTCATCAACACTAACCAACTCTCTTGTTATGGCAGCCATCCTTCACCTCTGCTATCTGCAATTCCCTCCTCTCTGATAATCTTTTATTCAATGAAATCTACAGTGGTAACAATGCATTTTCCTCTGCTGCTTTTTGGCACTATCACCACTTCTTTTGCCGTCTACATAAAATTCCTTATCCCCTAGGATTCAGATCATTCAAGACATAACATTAAAATCCATTCCTGTTGAACATTCACTCATGTATTATCTCACACTTCTTACTTTCTCTAAGACTCCTCTCAATACTCTATCCCACATATCTACAACCAGATTCTTGAATGCTCTACTCATGCATCAAACAGCCTTTCACTTTGGATAGGACCCTCACCTCCTTTATGTCCTTTGAATCATGAACATTTCCCCAAAAGACAGCTCAAAACATAACATAGTGTTGCACATGCACAACATACTGTACAAAACGTCACGATGTATCAGAAACACTAGACATACTTAAGAGAAACAGGTATTCTACATCTGCTATTAAGCATGACCAAAAGCATAACAAGCAACAAGCACATTGTCCAACTTCCCTCTTACTCCCAAGAGCCTTCCAGTCTTGATAGACACAAATATGGAATCATAGAATAGTTAGAGTTGGACAGGACCTTAAGATCATCTAGTTCCAATCCCCCTGCCATGGGCAGGGATACCTCACACTAAATGATGTCACCCAAGGCTCTGTCCAGCCTGGCCTTGAACACCGCCAGTGATGGAGCATTCACAGCTTCCCTGGTCAACCCATTCCAGTGCCTCACCACTCTTACTGTAAAGAATTTCTTCCTCATATCCAATCTAAACTTCCCCTGTTAACCCACTGCCCCTTGTCCTATCACTACAGTTCCTAATGAAGAGTCCCTCCTCATCATCCCTATAGGCCCCCTTCAGATAGTGGAAAGCTGCTATGAGGTCTCCACACAGCCTTCTCTTCTCCAGGCTGAACAACCCCAACTTTCTCATCCTATCTTCATAGTGGAGGTGCTCCAGTCCCCTGATCATCCTTGTGGCATCCTTTGGACTTGTTCTAACAGTTCCATATCTTTTTTGTTGAGGACACCAGAACTGCACACAATACTCAAAAAGTACAGAAAATGCAAAAAAAAAAAAAAAAAAAGTAGAAAAATACAGAAAGTGAGGTCTCACAAGAGCAGAGGGGCAGGATCACCTCCTTTGACCTGCTGGTCACACTCCTTTTGATGTAGTTTGGTTGGCTTTCTAGGCTGCGAGTACACACTGCAGGCTCATGTTCATTTTCCCATCAACCAACACCCCCAAGGCCTTCTCCACAGGGTTGCTTTCAATCGCTTCTCTGCCCAACCTGTAACTGTGCCCGGGATTGCTCCAACTCAGTGTAGGACCTAGAACTTGGCATGGTTAAATTTCATCAGGTTGGCATCAGCCCACCTTGCAAGCATGTCAAGGTCCCTCTGGATGGCATTCCTTCCCTCCAGCTTATCAAACGAACCACGCAGCTTGGCATCGTCAGCAAACTTGTCCATGTCACCAACAAAGATGTTGAACAAGACTGGTCCCAACACCGATCCCTGAGGGACACCACTCGTTACTGGC
>JANRGW010055138.1:0-32994 GCA_024733675.1 Psilopsiagon aymara | reverse complement strand
CCCATTCCAGTGCCTCACCACCCTTACAGTAAAGAATTCTTCCTCATATCCAATCTAAACTTCCCCTGTTTAAGTTTCAGCCTGTTACTCCTTGTCCTATCGCTAAGTCCCTAAGGAAGAGTCCCTTCCCAGCATCCCTATAGGTCCCCTTCAGATACTGGAAGGCTGCTCTGAGGTCTCCACGCAGCCTTCTCTTCTCCAGGCTGAACAGCCACAATTTCTATGCATATCTCGCTTTATGTAATTCCATTATGATTGTTAGCAAAGCCTTTTTTTCCTTATCATTGACTTTCCCAGGCACCCATCCTTCTGGACACTGCCACATAAATTCTGTTTGCCAGTAGTGTACAATGTTTAAAATACTTTGTAAAATACTTTAAAAATGTAATGTGAAGTTAAAAGCATAATAAATTTATGGAAGGACCTAACATCACCATTAAAAATGTAGTAATATTCATTACTATTTCCATGACTATTAAATTACAGAGATGGTGATAATTGTATCTATCATGTAATTATCATAGAATCATAGAATAGTTAGTGTTGGAAAGGACCTTAAGATCATCAAGTTCCAACACCCCTGCCATGGCCAGGGACATCTCACACTAAAATTTATAATGTTCAAATCTGCGCACCAAACCTAATTATTGTAATACTTTCATACCTGCACCTAACTATTCTGTGTGCTCATACCTGTCACTTTGCAATGATGAGAAGGAAGAATAGTTCAGTTTGCATGTAGAACATAAGGAATTCCCTTTTCTCCTAGCTGCAAAGAAACATCTTTATATAAACAGACATGTTTATCTCCAGAGGGTACAATATAAATGCATCATGCAGAGTGTAAGGAGACTATCAAGATGTTAGGAGCCCATGAAGGAAGAGCAGAATGTGAGAATCAAATAAGAGGGAAAAGGCAGTTGGGGTGTATCACAGATTCACAGAATACCAGATTGGAAGGGACCTCAAGAATCACTTGGGCCAACCTTTCCTGGCAAAGCATAACCTGGATTAGATGTCCCAGGTGGAGAAAGAAGACTGTAGTATCTACTTTACACCCATCTGCTGAATCTAACCTAGATCCTACCGCTCCTGAACACTTCAACTTTCTGTTGTCCAGGCTATATGCATGGTTTAGTTTAGCTCAGGAACTTGCACTGTAAATGCTTTCTCCACGGGTGAAGGATTTGGCACTGGTGATGACAATGGGTCAATCTTCATGGAAACTCATCGCCACATATCAAAGATGTAAAAGGAAACCAAATTACTTTTTTTTTTTTAATCACATGGTTCTCTGCAGGTGACAAAAGGTCTAGAGCTATGTTCAGACTTTGAAATGAAACAGCTCCAATAGATCAGTCCAGATGATTTATTGTAATCAGTGACTGATGGAAAAAGGTGTCTGTTATTTACAAACAAATTATCACTGTCATGAACAAAATTGGTTTCAAGATATTTTACATTAAAATAAGCACTTATACAGAAAGAGCGCTGCTGTTTAGTTCTCCCTCCCACAATTCTTTTTCAATGTCTCACTCCTAACTTTTTTCTCTCCAATATTTCCTTAGTGGGTTAGTGTGTATATATATACATATATTATATACAATATAGTATATACCATATTATATACAATTGGTATTTAATTTTCCATACAAATCTGCAAGAATTTCCTCCTCCTAACTTTTCTCATCTACTCTCATTTTCTAACATTCTAAAATCCTTTAAGCTACCTTGTTAACATTTGCTCACTTCCTAAATAAACTTTAATTACTTCTAGTTATACCTACAAAATTGCATTCAATAAACATTGTTATATGACTATTGCCTCCTCAATTACTGTGTGAACGTACTACTTCAAGTTGTTCCAGCCACTAAAATTGAACAGTAGTACTATTCCAGCTTAGTCATGATGTGTCTCGCATATTTCTTCCAGTCTGCTTTCTGGAGCACTGCCAATGAGCACAGCAGATGATTAGGATAATAAGTATGTGCTGAAAACTATCTTCTATACCTAAATTACAGGACTTGTGTCTAAAAAGAAATATTTTAATGTTGTTCTCCATTTTTAACATCTGACATTCAGGAAATTGGGAGTTTCAGGAATTCAGTTTCTGATCAAACATTTTGCAAGATATCCCTTATTCATGCAAACTTAAAATTAATATTCTATTACAGATTTCAGTTACAGGAATTGAAATTGAAAGAAGAATAGAAGTACAAATCTTCCTTTTCTTTAGCGTCAAATTTCTTAATAAAAATTCCATGTCTAAAGGAAAAAGCTGAATAAATGCATCACTCACAAGGCAAACCCAGGATATGACAAATTATAGGACAATACTTAACTTCATGCCAGTGACCAAATAGCATATTTTCAGTGACAGGCTTGTCATCATTATTAAGAACTTCCCCTGTCCCCCAGTGATGAAGAAACATGTTACAGACAAACACATTAATCTTTCCACACAGTACAATGTAAAACCTTAATTACAACCTCATGCTTTCCCCCACAAACACACAACATACCACAGACCTAAACTGCACATATGTCAACCCTGATTATCTGTTGATGTTCTTGTAGTTAAGCGTTTGTGTTGAACTATGAGGAAGATCACTATATTGAAGGGTGGGGCTTTTTTCCCTCAATCAAATATCCATCCCTGGCATCCAAGGCCAACTTTGATGGAGTCTTGGGCGACATGATTTAATGCAAGGTGTCCTTGACCATGGCAGGGTGGCTGGAACTAGATGAACTTAAGGTCCTTTCCAATCCTAACATTCTTATGATTCTAAAACTCTATGATTTAGAGAGAGCCCAGGAAATCCAATCTGTTCTCATGGATCTGGGGCTGTGGGTTTGTACACATATAAGGACACCTCATACAGAGAGGTTTCTAGCAATGGAACGGAATTCTCTTTAAGTTAAAGACAGAGTCCAATACAGAGGTGCAGTTCAGTAACAAAGCCACAAAATGATACAATCAACACACTCAAATGCTGCCTGTGTGTCGCTCTTTAAGCAACACTTGGTTTTAGAAACAGGACTCAGCTTCTCAGTATTCCTCTGTTTTCCCAATACTTTAGTCCAATAGAAGCTTGGACAAGAACTGATTGAGACTCAATCCAGTTAAAACAAAATAAATGTTTTCCTGGAAAGTAAAACAATTAGAGTCATTGAGGGATTTGGGGTTAAATGTTTTCATTTTTTTCTTTTAATTCACTGGCCCAAGTATCGGAACGCAGTTTTCCCCAGGTCTCCCATAAACATTAGGTGGTATTTCTTTTTTCTTTCCAGAACATTATTGTAATAGCTCTGGAAGGAGAGACTGACTGCCAGTCAACAGGTTACAATATTTTACTGGAAGGTGAGTGATGTGAATTCAGACACAACCAATCAATGAAAATTAGGTCAGTACTCCTTCTTCTGTAATGCTGTGAGAACCTAAGCACTATCTTTCTTTCCGCTATGAGAATGAGCGACATAAGTAAAACAAAAGAATTCTTAGTTGCTGTAAAAAAGAAACCCCTTCCTCCCATCACTGGACAAACTGAAAAATAATTATGTAGCTGTAAGTGTGGAAGCATATTTGATGAGTAAAATGCGGCCACATGCTGAATCTTTCACTAAAATAATTTTAATTCCTGCCTGTTGCTGAATTTGATTGCAATTTACAACTCATTTTCTGTTACAGCAAGCCTGTACTGGCCTTATGCCGCTGAAAAATTGCAGGTCATCACTCCATTTGACTCCATCCTCTATTACTGCAATGCTATGATTAAGTATTTCCCTTGAGATCACTAAGGCATGTCAATGTACTTCAACATTGCAAGCAAGGATTCCCATGGTTTTGTTCAAAAGAGTATAACTTAATAAATGAGACAACAGACAAGGACTGGGTAGTAAAATTTGTCTGCACAGTGTTCAATAGACATAATGTGAGATGCCTTCCACATACGAAATTGTAAGAGCGAACTGAGGACCATGACTTTATTTCTACTTGACTGGGATACATGCAGCTTGACTTCTTCTGCCTATCATTAGTGGTCCTAATATGATATCTTACATGATATCTTGCAGCATATCATATTAGCATATCATATGCTGCAACATATGCAACAAGATATGCTGCAAACACTAAAGCTTCTCAAGTCAGAGAATGCCAGAAAAGAAATTCATAACTACGGAACTCAGATAAAAATAGTCTTTTCTACCAGTTTACACAGATTTTAATGAAAAGCTGCACAGCATGCTACAGCAAAAGCTACTGCTTCTGTTTTATGGATATGCGTGTCAGAAAGGCAAAATGTTTTATTTCTAAAATATTTTAAAATATTATAAGGGGACAGTAAAAACCATGCTGTCTGCCGTGCTGTGATGAAATGTCATGGTTCATCAAAATTTCCCACGGAATAAATTGAAACTACTTCTTAGCTGTTCCTGTTACCTTAGAAGAAATATATTTCCATAAAATAATTCAAAAACCTTACTGAAAAACTTAGAGACCTATTTCTGTGACATGCTCAGGCTCTGTAACTGCGCCTTTCAGCAAAAGCATTATGTTCAGCATCCACAGGACACATTCAGCAGATCAGCCTCTATGAGATGAGACTTTGCTATGAGGTTCTGGTCATTTTTACAGGGGTTTAGTAAGACAAAGATCAAAAGAAATATTTGTCTCTGGTCCTCTGTAGATTTACATCACTTATTTCTTAATTCACAACGAAACTCTGCAGGGCACCCTTCATAAATATTTATTCAAAAAGTTAGACAACCGAATTTTAGTACTGTGCCAAGCTATAAACCAACTGAAAGACTATTTGTTCTTCCAGTGTACAGATGTCAAGGTATCCAACTTCCTCTTCATGTAGCAAATTGACAAGCATATCAGTTTCTTTTATTTATTTACTTATTTTAGTAACTTACTACTAAGTCAAATAGTGATTACTTAGACTACTAACTCTGCTGGAATTCAGATTGTGTGGTAGATGCAATATTTGTATTGTTACAGGATAGACCTCAATCTCTTCTTGAACGTGAAAATTACACATCATGAGTAATTTCCTCAATGGAAGATTGCTTTATAGAGCTATTTATCCATTATAGTAAGTTATTTTTAGTGATTAAGTGAAATAAAATTCCCCCTAAAAATAGGAGCTATGCATATTCTACAGTAGCTTATTTACTTAAATATTAGGTAAGCATCAGGCATTCAACAAACCCCATGTTATTATCATCTACTTTGTGTCATATGAAATATCTAATCTTTGGTTCTTATGTTATACTAAAGTCAGAGGTGAGTAATTCCTCCTTAAGAAAAATGTCACTAATAGACTCCATAGACATGTAAATGGTATAAAAAAGGTCAAAGAGACCAAAGTCTGGCTTTCATGAGGTCTCACAGCTACAAGGCGTTTGTCTTTGTTGTTGGTGCCAGTTAAGGCATGTCTGGCTTATTTGATCCCCCAGATTAATACAAAGAAGATATCTGAACTGTGAAAAAAAATACACAACAGGAAGCTTAAATGCAGCCATATGGACCATCTGATCCTTTCAACCTCTTAACAGATGAGGACTGAAATAACTTCCTTTGCTTATTAGCTAATTAAATCATCCTAACAGTGTATAAAAAGGCTATAATAAAACTGACTTTAACCATAACCTCCAGGTATGTTCCATTAAGTCTCACATTCTAGGTCATCTAACCATACAGTATACAACATATTGCTAACTGAGGTATAAATATATATCCTCCCAACTTAAAAATAATAAAAAACCACCTTATTTTAAAACTACTGCAGTTAACCAAACAATAAGAAAATGTAAAAAGTACTTTAAAATATCCACTAATCTCTATTTAAGATTTTTCACCAAGATTAATTACTTTTTGGATGTAATTAATGCGAAGTCACACCTTAGCCACTATTAAACTTTCTAGCAATGACTACATGACATTACCTATGGTATCTAAAACAGCTTTCTTTTTTTTTGTTGTTTCTTTAACACAAGGAACACTCTGGAGTCAGTCATAAGAGAATCTGAAACTTTTTTAAAATAAAATGTGTGCTTTAATGTTGTACACTAAATGCATGCAGATACATACTCCTTCTCCACAATAGCTGCTTTATATGTTGCTTATTATGAAATCTAGTGCTCTCTTCATGATGCACAGCTAAATGATTACATAAAAACATACCAGTGATTCTAATACATACATATCGCTAGGACAACTGTTTCTTTTTCAGTTCTTCCTTTCCCAAGTTCAGATGAATTTTTAATTAATACAGCTGAAAGGATGCTGCAAAATAATCCCCTATACTAGAGCAAAGCTCATGACTTTCCTAAATGACTGAAAGCTCCTTCATACCCTGTTATCTCCAAATGATAACTGTACATTTCAACGTGTATTTATTTCTCCTAGATATGAATAGCTAGAGTACATTTCCACAACATATGACTTCCATTAGAAGATGTGATGAATGACTCTCTCTCAGCAGCCCATGGAAGCGCTCATATGGCCATACTGAAGTAACATGACTGCAGTGAAACTTTTCCTCACATGTCACCATATATTATCGAATTGATATGCACATTAATTTTGTGGGGGTATACCATACTGCCTGAATAAAAGTAAAATTAACCTCCAAACTGTAGTTTTCAAGGGTGGTATTTCTCTTTACTAATTCTTTGCAACAACTCTTTCTTAAAATTTGAATTACAATTCACACAATAATGGTGCCAAAAATTGCCAGCAATACCCGATTTTTTTTAATGAAAGTCAAAATTGTCGGAGTCTTTGCAGTCTTTAGCGCTGTCATTTCAAAAGCAGTGAATATGAGAAAAAAGCATTTAGTGGCCTATGAAACAGCAATCATGTGAAAGAAGAAAATCATCCTTGCAGTTGAATATATTAACTCGATAATTTTACTTCAGCTACAAAAGATGATAGTCACGGAGGCCATGAAGAATCAATGCAAAGTACCCAGGCTCACTTAGATTTGCACTAGCTTGCCTTGACGAAGTTGCTAGTAATTAACTAGAGGGAGGTACTTCCATATTTATTTCATGTTAGCAATTTCTGAGAATGCGGATGGACCAAGAAAGTGGTATTTGAAAAAAAGCAGGTCTTCTGTGATGATGTTGAAAGAAACAAGAAGGACAGCAGGTTACAGAAAATGGGGAAGTCATACTCTGTGGATCTGGGAAGACTACTCATTATTCTCTTATCAGCAGCATTGTGAGATGGTTTACTGTAAGCTAATGTGGAAAAACAGGTACCACTCACAAAGAAATAAATTAGCTCGCTGGACCATTTGAGGCTTTTCACAATGAGCCAACTCATCTTCAATGATGAAATAATAGTCATGAAACACTCTAGAACTGTTTAGTTCACCAAGATTATGGAAATAAAGAAGTTACCATTATGTATGTTCTACATATATATATACACACATGTATTTTCTAGGAAGCCTGTGAAAAACTTAAGAATCATTTTATAGTGATCACATATAGGATAGCACTTACATTTTTTTATATTTCTGTTGGAAGTCAAAAAGTGAGATAAATAACAGTCGTGAAATTTTTTCACAAATTGCCAAGACAGAACTAACAACAGAATAAACTCTCTCCTCATAGTGCCCATGATACTATCCTTTTCCTCCTTATCTTTTTATCATGCAAGCTGATATGTTTGAACAATTTATTAATGAAACAGGATGAAGATCAATGGCTGGTGAAGCAGTAAGATGCCTGTTTCAATTGAGCAAGCCATGGAAAACCACCAGTTACAGTACAAGCCCCTAGGTACCTTTTAAAAAATACCCACCTGGGTAAATGAGTTCATTTCTACATATGGTAGCAGCAGTAAGCAAAAGAAAATATTAAGAGGCTACACTGTAGGAAGAGATCCTGATCTGATGTCAAAGCAACTAATCAAACAGATTGATCTCAGAATCAGAGAAAGTTGAAATGCCTGATGTATCTGTTCTATTACAGAATGGGCAGACCTTCTGCTGAGATGTTTTCAGATACTGTACTGAAGAGGACCATAAAAGTGTTCCTAATGTTTTTTAGGAGATTACACAACTAGGATTTGCAGAATGGGTAGTGCTGATTACAGCAAAGAAATTATTTCCCCAGACTAAACCTTTCACCTCCAATCACTGCAAAGGTGACTTTTTTTACTACTATCTACCCAAACTGAAAGACAGATGCTACTCCAAAACAGCAAACTGCAAATGTTTAAGTATATAATGAGCCTGTCTTAGAATACCAGGTATTAGCTATTAAAACCTCCCAGGTTTTCTCTTTGATAAAGAAACAACATCACAGCAAATATGTGCTGCATATAATAAGCAAAGGAAGCTGGTTTGAGTAGTGAAGCGCAGTGATGAAGTAGAGTGTTTTAAAAAGGAAATTTGCTTTGCATGCACCAGTTGTGCTTGCAGACACAAACCATATCAGAAAGAAGTCATGCAAATATAAAAAGTGATGCCCTAACAGCATTCTTTCTCTAATTTGCTACAAATTAGAAATGAGCATGTGTGGAGTTCCTACTCCCTGTAGGCTTGTTACCCTGTCATACCTTAGGAAATTATGCAAGATTGACTAGCGTAACCCTCCATCTGCTGCTTTCTGAACTCTAACACTGTATCCAAGGAATCAGTGCTCCCTATTAGTACCTAGAAAAGATTGGACTCCATCCTCTGCATGCTCTCCATCCTCAACACTGTAAGATTCAGTAGAGTAGCTCTCCAGCTCCTGATTTCTCTGACTTTAACGTTTAGAGATACCTAAAGTACACTGCAAACATGCCTTTTATGAGACTAATGCTCACTGTGGCTCTAAACTTTTCTGCAAATACTGACCTAAAAATTAATGACCACTTCCTCCCCTTTGCAGTCTGTACATCTTTCCTCCTGCCAATTTGTCCAAAATCCTAATCATCCTCCAAAACTCTCCACTGTACATAGGAGAAGATGAATCCATTTGTACAGCTTATATTTGCCCTCATTTTGTATTTGCAAAATACCCAGTATTCATCAAACACACTGATTTTTCAGCTTATGGTTTTGTAAGTCTAGCCATAAACTTCATTTCAAATATTCACGTGAGTACAAGCAGATCTACATATTACAAACAAATCCCTATTCCCTGACTTTGAACACTAGCCTCAGTTGCCACAGCACTGATGATCCTGCAAAATGGAGTGCTCAACTTCCATCCTTCTAAATCTTAACTACACATCTTCCCTTAAGCATCATGTAAGGGATCACACCCATCCCCTCACATTTCATAGTAAAACTACAAATGTAATTATAAATCAGTTACAGTCAAAAAGATCTGGTTTAGAAAAATCCTTAAGCATTCTTAAAGACTTTAAAATAACATTGATGCTTTTGACAGAACTAGGATAGGAAGCAAATACAAGTACAAACAGATTAAAGAAGGACAGTCACCTCTACCAGAGTAAAAACATGCAGTGTTGAACTAGAAGTAACTTCATAACCAGACTCAGAAGCAGCCAGAACAGGGTGTGTTGGAATGGAGGCTAAGACATGCAAGAGGGTTGAATCAATCAGGAAAAACTTACCAGCTTTTTCACTCCATCCACTGGGATTACAGCACAAAAGTTTAACATAAGACTTATTTACTATTGCATTTCCACAATAAATCAAAAACATGTCTGGTGCAAAATAAATGGAAACCAACATGGTTATGATAAGCCATTTCTAAAATAATAAAAACAGAGTCAGTACATCCGACTCCATTTTTTCTATTTTATCATAGTAATACTTCAGTACTACTGTGTTAGTACAAGGTTGTGCTGTCAACAAGCTTGAATTCATTCTAGAAAAAATGTATAAAAAATAATAATACAAAAATTATGCTATAAGCCAAGGGGAGATTCCCAGTGCTGAAATACGCTGTCAGGAAATCAGTAAGAAAACTCTAACTTGCAGTGACTTACTATGATAGCATGTGAGCAGCAGGATAACACAAACTTTGTATTACTTGAATGAATTCATGCTTCAAGATTCTCTTATTAGCAATATTATATAAAAGAATAAAACAATATTGGAAGTTCAATAATCCAGTCAAGTAATTTGCTTACTAGGTTACTCTTCCCATATTACTGAGGTCTCATGCTCACAGGGCAAAAAAAACGCCAACTCTCTAGGTCAAGTACCTTTCATTGCCAATCACTCAACACAAAGTTTAAGCAACACTATTTAGCTAATGTAAACATCATCAGCAGCATTAAAATTATCATATAACACAGAAGTTACATAATCCTACTAAAAATAATGAGTGAAACCGCATTTGCTATACAAAACCACAAACACATACATACTGAGTATGATACAAGAAAGTAGTGTACATTTCCTTGATTAGGAAAACATTTTAGCCTTGTTTCAACAAAACTAATACCGTAACTCTAAATGCACTAAGATCTGTGCAGTGCCAGAGACCAGTGGTGTAAAAATGCTGAAGTGTGAAAAACTGCACTTCCATCATGTCAGCTGATATGGAAAATTCCAAATTTAAGTTACCTGCAGAAGGACAGAAATACTTCTGGCAAAATGTGGTAGGATTAGAATGGACTATATTGGTTGGAAGAGACCTACAATGATCATCTAGTCCACCTGCATGACCATTTCAGGAGTGAGCAAATTAAAGCATGTTACTGAGACCATTATCCAAATGCATGTTATAAACACTGACAGGCATTCCCATGTGTCCTATCACTAGATACCAGGGAGGAGCAATCACCACCTTCCTCCCCACTTTCCCTCCTTGGGAAGCTGTGGAGAGAAATAAGGCTGCGTCTCAGCTTCCTTTTCTCCACATTGGAGAAGCCCAAAGTCCCCCGCTGCTCCTCACAGGAGATACATTCTAGCCCCTCACCAGCTTTGCTGCCCTCCTCTGGAAGGCATTCCTCTGAACATTCTTAAACTGTGGGGCCCAGAACTGCTCACAGTACTCCAGGTGAGGCCACACCAATGCTGAGCACAGTGGGATAACCTCCTCTTTTGACCGCTGGTTACACTGTGTTTGATATACCCCAGCCAGGATGCCGTTCACTGACTGAGCTGCCAGGGCACAATACTGATATGGTCAGACAATACCTGATGTAAAATAAGATCTGACAGAAAAAACATGCTTTCAAAAAAAAACCAAAAAACAAACTGTAAGAGTAGTCTGTACACTATTCATACTTAACATTATTGATCTGTTAAAAACTACACTAAAAGTGCATTTACTGTCTCACAAAACAAAAATTCAAGCCTGATAAAGATCTACAGATTGGGCCATACTGCCTCCAGGTAAAATGGCCTTAAATTTCTGCTCAGAAAGACAAGTTGGGGATTAGTATCTCTCTCACAATCAGTTATTTACTGGCAGAACTTCCTAAGCATGATATCTTGAAGAGTCAGTTGCTCACACAACTACAGATACTCCACTGTCTCTATACACCCGTCCTTCATTAGAAACTCTAGATTGCATTTCCTTAACACTTAACTCACCTTCAATATTCAGCTTCTTTACTGTTATAGATCCACGAGGCATACTTGCAGACTTCCCACATTGTAGCACTGTCCACAGTGTTTTTACAATTCATGCTGAACACTCAACCAACAATTTCCCAAGCGGTATCATATACTTAAACTGAACTATGTCCACGGGGACAAAGGCATATACCTTTTCAAGTCCAAAACAGCTTTATCAT
The DNA here is from genome assembly GCA_024733675.1 of Psilopsiagon aymara. Classification (NCBI taxonomy): domain Eukaryota; kingdom Metazoa; phylum Chordata; class Aves; order Psittaciformes; family Psittacidae; genus Psilopsiagon; species Psilopsiagon aymara. Next base: position 21,268 of record JANRGW010055138.1, on the reverse strand, counting down.
TCACTTTCCTCCCTGCTTCCTCATTTTATCTTTGTGTCCCCTGGCTTGTACTAAGTCGGTTCATTCCACTCATGAGTTAGAAACTGAACCAACATGTTGACAGTCTGGACAAGAATTGAAGGTGTGAGCATAAGACCAATTGTCGAGATGACAAACCTAAAAATTGATTAGAACTCTTAAAAGTCTTTACTAACCTAGATGCTTTCTCTTTTGAGTACCCAACTTTACCTACAGCTGCATTTAATCAGCAGATGATAATATTTTTCCACTATAAACCTCAGGTTAAACTGTGACTTTAAAACCTTGAGAAGACTGTAGAAGAACAGTGAATAATAGAACTAACATATCCTAAGCTTTATTCCGCTATCATAAATACTGTGCTGAGTTTTTGCTGTTCTCTTTCACTTGATTACCTTGATCTTACTCATACCGTCAGATATATACTCAGATTCTAGCTATTAATAAATTTAGAATGCCATACGTACTAGTTAGGAATTTTTGGCACAGGCTAGTGTATACAACACCTAACTTCCCAAACAAAGCATTTTGTTCTTTAATGCTTATTACACTCTTGTTACCATTTCCAGCTATTTCTAAATATATTATAATTTCTATCAAGTTGTATTCTGAATTACAGATGTAGAACAAATTCTATGTAACAAAAGATACAGTCAATGCTCACTTTATAAGGTAAATACTATATTGTAGCTATATACACTGTAAAATTCATACACTATGAAACAAAATCATTTAAGTGTAGACGATCTTCAGGTTTAAAAGTTAGAAAATAGCAGAGAGGGCACAAGCATATACACACACATCTGCTAAATCACAAGTATTTTAGTTACAGATTGGCATTACATTTCAGCATACTGTATTCTCACTTTAACTTTGTTTTCCATGTTGACTTTAATTTTTTTTTATTTGCTTGGTATACTGAACCTTGGCTTGGAATAAATGGATTCAAATAAACATAATTCAGTACCAGAATTGCCACAGGCACATATTTTTCTTTCAGTGGTCCTGGGAAGTGGTTTGTTAAGCTATTGTTCTCAATTAAAAACTCATGTGTTTGTTCAGTACAATATGGGTCGCTGCTTTGAGTGAAAGATTCCCTTGACATGGCAAAACCTCTAATTGTAACAAGTCTATGCCAAGTATGTTTAACCAGATGCAGCCCCGGGTTTGATTAGCAGCCACTGGATTCCATGTACAATCAGATAATGATGGTTTTGCTTCTCTGCTGAGCAAACATCCTCAGCTTTTAATCAAGTATGTATGTGTATCTATATATGTATGTACGTATATGTGTATATATCTAAAAAACTCTATACACATAATTATGAGTAGCACAACTATTTTAAAACTAGAGTTCATCTCAACTTATTTGACCTTTGACTGTTTAATCTTAGGAGGACGTGTGCAATACCAACTAAAAATAAATGGAATAAAATATTTATTTTGGCAGATACCATACAGATATAGTAAAGAGACATGTGGTGCATGGAAATTTTTTACCACACATGTAGAGAGCAGAAAAGGCTCTGGAATACATTTTTGTTTTCCCACTTGTGGGATAGCATCTATTGGATAATGATGATATTAGAACTGCAAAGACACGTGCCATTTTGGAACAACATTCCAATACTCCTTAACTATGCCTGAGGGAAGGTGGTGAAGGTTGGTGTTTATTTTATGTAAGAGTGGATATTTGCTAAGTTTGCTAATATGACTTCAAGAATATTTTGGAGTTCTGCTATTTGCATTTATTTTTGGTTTACTTTCATGTATTCAATCAGGGCTAATAAAACAAAGTTCTATCCTTTTTTTTAAAGCCTGGACTTCTTTTATTCTGAAAACCAGTTGTTGAGAGATTCTGTTGTTTTAGGTATTTAAGATGATCTCAGACAAAGAAAGAAATAAATGTACTTCTACATACTACATACACCAACACCTTTAATACTACACTGCTCTGCTCTGGTTTCTTTTGTTCAAAATCACAGAACTGAGTTCAAAAGACCAGGGAAAAAAAAGAATTAAAAGTAGCAAGTTCAGTCTAGAATGAATGTAAAACAAATTTTAAACAAACTAAACGAAGGGTACACTAAAGAGTGTTAGGAAGAAATTTTCCTGTATCTTTTAAATATTTATCTTCCACAAACAGCAACAACATATATTTCGTGTACTACCAATGGCATATTTCCATCTATACTAACATATGAAAGCATATTTATTTATTTGCATATAAACTAGCATTGTTCTTTCACTGGGAAGCATGTGAGTAAAATTAGCTTCATGAAGTACATAAAAAACAATTAGAGCAACTAAACATAAAACTACATGAACAGTTGACACTATGCCTATTTTTCTTTTTTTAACTCGATTGCTGAAATTAATAGAAGTCTCAATTTAATCATCATTTCACAGATGCTGTATATAAATGCACTGGTGTCCTGCCTTCTGCAATTCCCATTCATCTTTCTCAAGAAGGTAAGTGACTTGCATGTACTTTCTACTAGACTTTTTAGACCAAAGCTGGTTCTAACATACAGAGCCAATTTTTCTATTCTATTAATATGCACATAGTGAAGGGGAGGGGGGCAAACCAAAAAACAACCCCAAACTATCCAGCTTACAGTACTGAGCTACTAAAAATACTTGCCTCTAACAACAAACAGAAAATAGAAGAGAAAAAATTTCTAATTTTTCTCACTTGAGCTTTTCCTTTTCCATTTTCACGGTGAAAGTTAATTCAGTGCAGTATTTCAGACTGTAGTTACACTTAATTTTTTTAAGGGCTTTTAAGTGTAGCATCATCTCTTTATCATATGCTTCACAAAGAATTTTTGTCATGTAGAGAAATAGCTAAAACATAGTTGAAAAGCACACAAAAGTCAATACACAATTTTTATCCTTTTCAGCTGAATTTCTTTCTTATGTTTACTTTGCAAAGGAGAAGATTTGGAGGAAGGAGGAGATTAAACTGCTTTATATCTACATTGTAGTACTAGGACTGTGTTACACTTCCATGTCATGCTACATCATAACTCCATGGATACCTATCAGTTACTCCCTCCCAGTTCTATTATTGATTCACGTATCTGCACTGAATATTGTTTCCACCGAGTGGACTTAATCTCCTAATATGCTGCAAATAAACCATGCTGTAAAATAAGTCACGTTACATATACTTTAGGAGCTCATAATTGAAAATATGTATAGCAGTACCAATTAAATAATAAAGACTGCAGGTTTCACCTGATTCTAGAAGAAACACTCAGCTCTAGGAAAACAGAATATTAGTGTCCATAGATATTCTGGGAGTAAAGCAATCTCCCCCACCTCACCTCCAGGCGGCATTACACCAGGCCACAGTTGCAAGATGACTTAAGATACTCTCTTCTCTTTGCCATAGCAATCTTGCTGCATGTAGTATCTTGGTTGTTCTTTAAAGCAAATGGGAATGTTTTTAAAATGCTTTCTTCAACAAAGACATATTTTATAGGTGTGATAAAGCTGCAAAAAAGCATTGCAGAATTACACCTGCAAAACAAAAGTGACGTTTTTGCATTTTCGGGAGATTAATTAAAGAAGCATCCTGGAAAACTGGGCAGTTGAATACAGGGTCTAAGACTGAGAACAGGAGAGCATACACATTCTGACTTCCTAATTCCCAGCCATGTGCACCTCTCAGTAAAACTGAGGTAACGTGCAAACCCAATGGATTCCCATGGGAGAGTAAGAGACATTTCCAACACTCCACTCCCTCCAGGGCTCTACTAGTTGTGGAGAGTTGTGAAGAATACGAATTGACTTTGAGTAGCAGCTCACGGTCTGGCATCACTGGCTGTATCCCTCAGTGACAGTTCTTGCAATGCAGCACTAGATGCCAGTGGAACCATCGGCAAATGTTTCTGCCTGGGAAAGGAAATAGCCTTACACTGTACCCTGAGGATAAAGAAATTTTGGCTTTGCTAAATCATGTATGCGTCTACATAAGAGAATTCCACAGTCAACAGACCTCCACTGCGAAAGTCCTGCCACCAGATGTTTAAATCAAGGGATTGTTAGTGCACCAGCTGATCTCAATTGCTGGTAGTGCTAGCAGAGGAACTTTTGGCTCTCTTCTTTGAATTGGGCTGTTGTCTCCCTAGGTGGGGCTGTCATTTTAATAATAGATCATTGTATTTCCCAGTAGGAGGCCCACTGTCATGACTTGAGGAAGGATGGAGAGAATTAAGCTCCTGTTTAATATTGTGTAGTTATGTCATATCTCACAAATAGCATTGTTTTACTCCACAGTCCATGGAAGGATCTTGTGTCTAGGACTTATTTGGAAGAAACAATTTTCAGATTTGCTTACAAAGAAGAGTTAGCTTATAAGCCTGTGCATACAAAACCTACAGAATTTAGGAACACTGACAGAGATCTGACATATTACCAAAAAAAAAAAAAGTAAATCATGGTGCAGTGTATGTGTGGTCTACTGAACTGAAAAAAGGTCTGCTGGCCAGGAACAATTCAATTCCTCCCTACTTAGCTATACTATGTGGCTAAATGCATTTCAATTACAAAGCAGTTCTAACCCAAGCATCACATACACTACATATGTACCTCATGGAGTTAAAAAAATTCATTTATCTAAATGAATGCCAGTGTGATGAACAGAGATACATATTTTCATTCCCAAACCCCAGGTGCATTTCTGGGGAAATGTACAGGTAGTGAAGTAGGAAATGCACAGCCTGAAATTAATGTATTGCCTAACTCTCATGTTAAGAAAAACTCTGATAAAAAGTTTTTAATTTACATGAATGGAAGTAGCTTTATACCTTCATTTATTTGTAGGAGCTGGAGAACTACTACCCCTCTACCACACCAGAATGCTCCAAGAATACCATTATTATAATTTAACAATTATTAAAATACTTATCTATGTATAGGTAGGCAATTTTGTCCCATGTTCAATGCTGTTCGGTTCTGCAGCTTATTATTTTAACATATTACCTTAGCTGCAAAACATGCCATTTTCAGGCATTTATAACATACATTTTCAATTCAGATATTTTGCCTCTAACTTTTTTACACATACATACAACTCAGATGTATTACTGCAGCTGATAGAGAACCCATTTATCACCTTCATCACACATAATGCTTCTGTACTTGGAGTACACCATGCAAATGATGCAATTTTAAAAAAATGACAAGAATCAGGAACTGAGTAAAATTCTACTATAATGTAATCAAAAACTTGAAAAGTACAACTATTCACACAGCCATAATTTTTTGAAATGTTTGACATTAACTAAAGCACAACACATTTTTTCTTCTATTAAACACTTACAATCTTTGTATTCTGTTTTTATATAGATAAAAACCTTGTTTTGTTCAATATTTGTTAAGCATTCTTCATAGATATTTTTAGCACACAAGTGAAATGTCCATAGAATCAAATGAATGTGTGTATTATTTACAACACTTAGCAAACACTATTCACGGATTAAAATAAAGTATAACTTGTTCAAGAGGACTTAATCCATTAAAGACATCGGAAACCAGCTTAATTTGTCAGAATGGCAGCTATTAACTCTGCAAGGTTATGCAAATACAGCAGATGATTGAGAAAGTGCAGGCCATCCCTACTGTGTCAAACATAAATAAACTCCATATGAAACAGGCAGCTAACAAATTTGTTGTGCAGAGAAGGCAGGTAAGGAAACACAAATACTTTTATCCTTTAAATACAAACAATTTAAATAATTCTACCAATGTTGTTAATGTTTGCAAAATTATACAACTACTTTTGTTCTATATGCTAATACCCTTCTTGGTCTCTGAGGCTTCCCAGGGGGACCAAAGCTTCAGAATCTCTTGACACTCTATCTGTGTGGAATTGGCATGTCAACTGGTAATTACAGACCTATAGGAAGTACTTAAACATAGTCTAAGTATAAATTTAGATAAATGAACAATATTGGTAATGAATAATACTCCTGACACGGAAAAACTTTTATTTTAAAAGTATGTGATTTCACTGACTCCATCAGGTCAACAGCTGTTTTTAAAAGCAGTAATTCTTAAACTTATTAGACAGCAGAAGGAGGTTAAAGGATCTTTCACATCACTGACAAACAAATACAAAACCTATGTGTTGCATATGTGTTCTATAGATGCAGACAGACACAAATTGTCAAAGATCTTGCAAAACTTAATGAAGAAAATTCTGCAGTGAATCATACAGGTTTACAAGTCAGCACCTCACTGTAGAAGCTTCAAATGTGTGTTGTGGCTCTCTATTGCTATTGTTATCTGGATCTTCCATGCCTAGAAGCCCTTTCTTCTAAATAAGAGTGTGGATAAATACTTGATCAAAGAACCTATGAAGGGGCAGAGTATATCACCTTGGGAAAAAAACCTGAATGCCTTTGTAAGAGTGGCTGGTAAGCATAAACTAGGTCCTTAAAAGAAATACAGGAACATGCAACTCCGAGATTAGTATTTTTGAGGAAGGAAGAGGAAAACAAGAGAAGAAGCACCCATTTGAACAATGGTGAATGGTCGGATAACCTGAAATACTGGAGAAAGATTACATTGTACAGAGGTAAGATCATCGTTATCTATTATGCTGCACTGGGGAAAGAGTCCGGCATAAATTTCATTACACTAAACACATGTGCAACTAGTTTTACAATACTGCTTTTTGATTGTTTTTCCTGGAACAATTTTTAGTCTAACTCTTAAAAAAATGGGTCATGTAACTAGCCACACAATCCCAAAAGCTGACGACAAACAGCTTTGAGGTAATTGCTATATATTAGCCAGTATATCCAAACAGAAGGTCAAAGAGAAGATAAATTGTGAGAGAGTGCCTGAAACAAGCTCCTAGGTTTCACTGGGCAATTTCAGAAGGAAGACAGTGGGAACAAAGTTGTTTACATCCTCTGTTTTTTCAGTGCTAGATTGCTGAGCTCTTTTAGATGACTGACCCCCCCTTAACCAACTTCATCAGTTCCAGTTATCATTACAATTGAACAACCCACAGGACCTCTTGACCAGTGACCTCTGCGTCTTTCCAGTTGTGCATCTCACTTTTTTTTAATCTTACTTAACCTCATGAAACAGAACCTTTCTAAGGTTGAACTTCTCCCCACCCTCCCCCCAGCTCCTCTTCCCTGTCTTGCTATTTTCAGCTTCTGAAAGGGCATTTTCTCTCACCCCAAATCTGCAAATTTGTTTCCCCTTCAACACTACCCAAACAATTTAAAAAGCATGAACTTTTCCTGTACTGCCAAAAAAGCCCATCCTTGGATCACTTTTCCTTAGGTTGACCCCAATTGTGCAAAACAGGGGAATTTGCTACCAAACCCCAAATAGCTAAGAATGAATAGAATAAGAGATTTGATCTACTATGGGCTACAACATGAACAAAAGTATAAACCACACAAGTTAGTTGCTCTTCTCTACCACATGAAAAACAGTTACCAAACACATTAATATATTTTTCACCACTAAAATGCTTAATTTGTTTGCCCAAGTAATCCAAGATAGACTCTTCTTTTTATAGATTCCTTCTACTACCTCCCCCTATCCCATCCCAAGAACTTAGTCTATGCATATTAACAACTCTTCTTAAAGGGCAGAAAAAGATATGGAGCCATAGGAAATGCTCCTCTGAAGTTTCATTAATGAGGAAGCAGATCTTAAGGCTCTGGCTGCTATTGGGCTCATTTGTATTTTTTATGAGCTGATGTACCAGTGGGTAGAAAAGAGACAGACTCTCTACTGGCAGATTAACCAGCCCTTTAAGAGTGCCTGCTATTAATTTTGGTTATTCATCTGCACATCTGTCTCTGTCCAACTGTGTCATGACTATTGCTCCTTGTAGCTCACTTTATTTGCCCAGAAACTTTTCACCTCTGAAATCTGTTGGCTTGTTTTGCTGCCTTCCAAGATCTGAACTCTAGCGATAATCTAGTTGAAGATTAAATTTTTCAGTTCCATTAGTGAGAGTAAAATGATCTTCGATATTAGAAATTTTAATGTAACAGCTATTGACCACAAGTTTATTCACCGTGTTACTGACATTACGGTTCTGGACAGCAAATGGTACTTCTCTTATTTTCCTTAAGAAAGCATGCTTTGCTAACCCCAGAGTGTTCTAGCTGTGACTCTAAGGGAGCCATTTGCACTGTCAAAAATCTCTGAATGGAACACAGCTTAAATCCCCCGTTCCCTTAAAATTTCATAGACAGTTCCCTTATCTTCTAATGAAAGACTAGCTAGTACCATCTTTCAAACAACAGATTCTGTCTTCTCAGGTGGAGACAATTTCCCTCTGTTTTGCCAAAGCTTGTCCCTCTTACGCAGCTTAATGCTAAAGGAACAAGGCATATGATCTATTTAATGCCTTCACTTTCATTTTCTAGAATCTGACTACAATAATTAACTTGGGATTGTTACTACCACCTGCCTACAAAGTGTAGTACATTATCATTTCAGAAGGAATACACAGTAAAGGACTGTGCAGTTAATTTAAGCTTTACTCCTGTCCCACTACTGGTTTGTTCACCTAGGCAACTACAGGAGTTTTATCAAGCATTCAATACATTTGACTAGTAGAAGCCTGAAACTTGCTGCTCTTTACATTGAGCTGCTATAAACTCTTGCCTATACAAACAGAACACTGCTAATATACCATATATTATCCACGTCTGCCCTTTTATGAGGCGCCAACATGACTGCTTTGTGGTTCACCTGATTTAGAAATAAATGATGCAGCAGAGTTCAAATTAGATCATATCAAATATATTGTTTGCATTTTTCTTTGCTTTCACATGAATTCTATGTTAGAAGTACTTATGGTCTTTCCCACCTAAGAAATATGCTCCAACCATAATGGGTAATGTTGGAAGAACCACCTGATACAGAAACCAGTTCTTTCCTTAACAAGGCAGGTTGTCTGCTCTCAACGTGACTCTTTCATCTGGTGTTCATTCATTCTTTCACTTTTCTTATCAGTCTGAGGTTTAACCATCTGAAGGAATATAACTGAAGAAGACCTTCTTGCTCTTATAGTTTTTCCAGATTTACAACAGTAGAAGGTTCTCCAAATAAGCTATTTTCCTCAAGTGCTCTTTACAGAAGCTCCCTGCTTGCTTTGTGATGCCAGAATAACAAAAAAAGACCCACAGCCACTGCACTTGTCTGTGGACTACCATCCCCTAACCTTTCAATAATATTTTCACTTTTTCCAGTAATACTTAATACCTATTTAGTCAAATTTGGTTATTTACACAGAAACTTTAGCATTTAGAGTCACCTAACTTAGGTGGAAGCAGGCGCACTACAAGTCTCTAACCAATTCTTACAAATCCTATCACAACATGCCTCTCTTGTGCCAAAGCGAATGGAGCCATTTTATATAAATGATAGGCAAAACAGTCTTTCCAGATGCATTAGATCTGTCATGGGGCTGATCTGCATAGGATCAATGAAAATAAACAGCCACAGATATCACTTATACTACCTCAAAACCTAGGTGCTTTTAACAAATACAGTGTAGGAAAGAACATTCTGGAAGCACACAGGAATAATTCTGGCTACCTTGAGTTTTATTGATCACAGTTGTTACAAAATCTGTCTGAAAGTGCTAACAAGATGCCCAACCAATGGCAATCCAAGAAGTGTTTGACTCACTACTATGCTAGAAATAGCTTCAGAACTGTATGATCCTCAATTTAGGAGATAACCCTATATTAAAGCACCAATTTTATAAGTAAGGTAGCCCAAATATTGGAACTTTCCTCTTACTAGCATGTTCTTTATTTTCTATTTCTGATAAGTAAGTTACAAATATGAAAATAATGTTGTAGGGTAACTTAAAGGGAAAATAAACACCAGTTTCAGGCAATGAAATATGTTTACCATTAATTATATGTATTTAGTTGGGGGAAAAAAAAAAAAAAAAAAAAAGAAATGGAAATACTACAGCCCAGTTCAGAATTCCTAATGCATATCCTTCTATCCTTCACAGAATTCTCTATGTCCTTATTAGCAGGTTTTACAAATTGAAGTAGAGGTGCTATGCCTTCCTCAGTGTTATCACTATGACATGGGACAACAGTCCCTCCACTGAATATTCAAAAACATAAAATAACAAAAGTGATGGGTTCATTTTCTGGACAAATAAAACCACTCTTCTCTCCTGTGTGAAGAACTTGTAAAAACTCAAGAGAGTTTTTACTCAAGAGAGTTTTTACTCAAGAGAGTTTTAATGAAAACTACTAAAAGTAGTGTTCATTAGAAACTACTAAAAGTAGTGTTCATTAGAAAACTACTAAAAGTAGTTTTCATTAAAACAGCTTTAGATCAACAAACCAGAAATGACAAGAAGCTAGTGCAAATGTAAAATATGACAAATATTTCTATTAGGTGAAAAGTCAGTAATACTGGCGCAACTGAAAATTTGAAACTTACATTTAAAGAATCTAATTGTATTGAAAAAATATACAGTCCAAACAGCAACAAGATTTTGAGAGTTCACATCTTCCATCATTCTACTATCTCTCTCATTTCAAATTAAAGCACTGTTGCATTTATATTAAAGCTCACTATTTTCTAAAGATAAATAGCCTTCAGCTTTAAAACACATACTGTTCAAAATCTCAGAAAAAAAAAACCACTTCTTCTGTCAGAGTAATTTTTTTCTTCCTCATGTGCTGGTTCTGATCCACATGTATTTTATCAAGATTGAACCCTACAAAACAGTAAAATCAGTAGAAAAGAATCTAGTGAAAGCCATCTGCAATGAAGTATAGAATGAATGCTGTTAATCTGCTAAACAAGGGAAAGGAAATTAGGGGTGGACTCGCTGCTGGGAGAAGCAACATCGTACATTTAAATCATCATTTTCTTAATTAAGTTGAAATCTTGAAACAGTGCATCATTTGTGTTCTAATACTTTCTGAGCAAAAATAAAATCACTGTAACATGGATTTTGACAGCTAATTCCACAGCATAATTAAAAGGTAGCAAACAAAAGATTATCGTCTACAATAAAACATGAGTTTGTGAAATGATTACCTCCTTTAATTGGGGTTATTACACTTTACTTAAGTATACTTTACATTATTTAAGCTAATAGAATTTTAGATTTGTTCAGCACTTTTGAACAAATCAATCTCAGATCATTTCATATTGGTACCTACCTTTCTGCTTTGACTTTCCACAGCACCACTGAACCATTTGAGGGGTACTAAAATAATCAACATTTATTCTGATCAGCAAAATTCTACCCACCATTCCACATTCATTTTACATTGGGTTCCTTGGATGCCCACCATCAGTGGTTATGACAGACAGTATGCACACTTCCCCAAAACATGCCAAAATGTTGAATGTCCTCCATCGGATGCCTGAGCAACTCAGAAATAGCTCAAAAAAGCATTCTTAAATTTCTATCCTCAGACCTTCCCTCCTCAAAGGAATGAGCACTGAGAAAAAAACAAGTTCTATTTATGTTCAAAAAATAACAAAAACAAAACACACATACAAAACCCCCCACAGCCCCCATGGTTCCCCAGGGATGTACTTCTGTAGCAGTGGGAATCAGCATGCATTACTTTACAGCAGTATGTTCTGCATGCCCAGCTCTTTAGTATATAAAGTCACTTCATCAACCCAATTATTTCTTTTTTTTTCCTGTTTTTTCCCCCAAAGTAATTCTAAACTACTTTAAAACACCTTCATTACAGAAATTATTCAACCAGCACTGCTGCAAAACATGGAAATGTAAAAGCTGTTAAAAATGTATTAAATGCTGTCCATGCCACAAGGGTACTAGTGTAAAATGACCTTAAGTTTAAAGGCTCCCTATGAAGGCAGAACAGTAATCTGCTCTGCTTCTCCTAATGAATAACAAATGGGCCTTCACAATTCATTTAGTTCAGTACAAGCTGCCATTACAACCCATTTTGTTTTTTTAACTTTGTGGTAATGTATCATCTTGCCTGACTCTATGTCATCTTCTTGAAGGTCACCAAAGGTATGTAACTCCACTCTTAATAATGAAAAAAAGGAGGAAGGAAAAAGAGATACGACAAATTTTGACAAAGCACCGACCAGTCCATCGTGACACACTGTATCACACAGTGAGGCTCATGCTTCCTATACAAAAATGCTTCCTGTATTGCAAAGAAAGTCAGGAAAACACTGAAGTCATCAAAATAATTCTGTTTTTTCAATTAATAACTAAAATACAATACCTGGGAAATAATTATTTGGGTTTGTATTTACTTACTCTTGATATTTGTCTGCCCTAAAACATAGTCTGAATGTAAGCATTCAAAAAGAAATTAAATGACCACAAATATTTATCTTTATTTCACAGGTATTTAGAAAGATGTATTATGTTGCTATGGACAATTAGCCTTTTATCCAATTTTAGTTGGTAGTTTAACTCACCCACCCTAAGGTTTTAATTATCCCCTCAGTCTGCATGCTTAGGCCCCAATTCATGCAGCTGGAAATCTGCCTCAGTGATGTTGTAACCTTGTTAATGTAACAAAAGAGGAGTTTACTTAAAACTGTACTGACTGTGGACTTAAGCCAAATTTACTTGAAAGAGGAAAGAGACTGTCAAAAATCCTACAATAAACACAGAAATGCAGTTCTTTCATAACCTTCACCTTAATTCATATAGACAAGCAATTTACATGTAAGTGGATTCATATGGCCTGTGAGGGGCCTCCTCTCTGTAGCTGGACTATTCTTTGTACCCTACCCCCATTTTTAACAAAAAAAGCTCCAACAGCTCACTTTACAGAAATGGCAGAGTATCTGCAATATTTTTTAATCACAATAAAACATAATTAAGATAAACATTTATAAAGCTAGTCAGTATCAATAAAGGCAGCATAATTTCAAGTAAGTTCAGCTAGTCCTTTGTCAAATACATATTTTACATTCAATAAAGGTTTTATTTGAAGAGTGTAAAGTTGCACTTCTAATGAGGTAATAGTTACATTAGCCTTAAGTGGAAGTTGCTTGTCATATATTGATATCCCCCATTCATTTAGTTGCCAAATTATAGCAGGGATTTCCTAAGTTCATCTGTTAATTAGATTCATTTTTAGGCTAGATACTAACAAAAACCTATATTAGACTAAACAAGACATCATAGTTTTGAAGTGTTGAAGGGAGATCTTTCTGGGAGAAAAAAAATCTAAATTCTATTTCTTAATACAACTGTGAAAATACTGTGGGCTATTTTCATCCTGACTGAATACTTGCAGTATATTCCTTTAAGAGGGATCTGATGGGAGGGGTGGCTATGGGTAACTGGGTGGTACACATGCATGCACAGCCACAAAACCTATAAAAGGCTCTGTTTTCATTTCACCAGTTTTCTTGCAGTTGTTGACAAAATAATCCAGGTGGGAGAGGGTAATGGGCACCCAAAACAAAACTGGAAAGCAGTCAAGTTTCTTTTATTCATGCTGAAAGTTTGTTTCAATAGGTGAAAAGTCTTTAAGCTCATGAATGTCAGAGTATTTTCCACTCTGTTAAGAGGGTATCAATGGATGTCAGATGAAGATCTACCACAATTCTTGGGCTCCTGTTCTTTGGGTGTTTGTAATAATCTCTACTCTTCTGCTACTGAATTTCACACAAGCAGCAACATCAGCTCCTGCTCGAAATCTCACAAACATGACTACTTACCTTTTGTTCACAGATCACACAGATCAAAGAGTTTCTCAAGATAATCATGCAAGACTTGGATGAGGTTGTCCAGCTCTCAAAAATACTCATATCAAACACAGTAAAATCCCTTAAATGGTGATGAGAAAAATCCGTATTCTGGAGGTTTTAGACTGAGGGAGGTTAAAAGTTCAGATCAGTCTTCCTATTAACTACATCACTCCTTCCTTACCAGTCTCTGGGACACAGCTTGCAATAACATGCAGACAGCTAAACATAACTACCAGGAAGTCCTTTCACTACTGCTCGCTGATTAACACATTAAGGTTCGATGCTCATATCTGACTGCGTTTTATCCAAATGTCTTACAGCCTACAGAAATAAGGCAGGATATAAAACAGCATTCTTTTGGATGTAGATCTAAGAGGAATTAGAATTTCATTTAATAATTTATATTCACAACCTATGTAATATCAGGATTTGAAAGTATCTAGGTTAGCTTTGATCCCGTGTTGCACACAGAGATGACCTACCTATCCTACCTAGTCTACTTTCAACATTTTCTCCTCAGTACCTACCTCTCCTCACCACAAAGAGAGCTGAGGGGGGACTGAAAAGCAAAAGAACAAAGTAGTACTGACTATCCCTGCTAGACCAATCTACATTTTCCCTCCCACCTAGAAGATGAGAATGCCATAAACTATTCTTCAAAGAGTGCAAGATGCATTTTTTGGGAAGCAAAAAACAAGAATCCCTACTAACTAGAATCATTTTAGCAATGTGGTGATCACCATAGACCTGTGTGGCCTAATTCTGGTCAGAGTTGAATGCAATGAAGATAAACTACATGTTTGAGATAGGAGTGGTTAGAAACTGGGAAGAGTTTAACCACAAAAAAGTATTTTTACATCTCTAATCTAAGCCAGTAAATCACAGCTTTCCCCTTAGTATCTGCATATTTACAAAAATAAAACTGGATGGGTTTTCAGAAATTCACTGTGAAATACTAGGAAGAAAATATACCAAGCCTTTCACTTGCATCCCCCAATATGCTTTGAAATGCTGCATAATAAACTTAGTATTCCTATTGGGATTATACAACCTCCTGTACAAATGTAGTATTTCTATATACCAACTACTGAAAAAAGCTTTCCACTAAAAATATTCTGCTCAAGTTTGCACTGTCACAAAGCTTTTGTTCCGCCTTGAAAAGTTTATCTATTCGGTTGAAGCCACTTCACCCTAAGGAAGCAAGCCAAGGTGTCCTTTTAAGGTGATGTTTATCCTGAACACAACAGCTTGACTATAAGACGTAGCACAGACTTTATAATGTACCTTCTTAAATAATGTACCTTCTTTTAAACAGGATTTTGCTAAGATATCCTGGTACACTGCACAACAGTGTGGACATAGCCAAGTTTGTTCACAAGCAGAGCAAACTTATCCTAATTTCCAGTCATCACATAAATCATCATCTGTCATGATCAGCAGCACAGCATTGAAAAAGAGAGGAGTTGTTTGTTAGAAATTCAGTGCTTTAGCATATTTTTGTGTGCTATGCCATATTTTATCAATTATATTTGAAGAATTTGCTATTTACTACAATATTTCCAGTATTTAGATAGTGATAACAATATATGTTTTTATTATTACCTTGTTTATTATAATGACGGCCAATGAAGAATGGGAGCCTATTATGGCTGGCACTGTGTTAAAAAAGTATTGATAAGTTTTATGCTCTAAATAGTACCCTATACACAGTACAGTGGGAGGGCACAACCACCACCAGAGCAAGCAGTGTTAAGATCTTTTGTATTTAAAATATGAGTGCGTTCCCCTCCCAAAAAGACAGAAACATTTTGATTCATTTCATGATAGAAATACATGCCTCTATGACAATAAATTCTCACAGATGTCATTATATCAGTTGGATTAAAGAGAAAATATTCCTTATGCCCTTACAGTCAGAAAGGCTGCCTCACAAGCTCACACCTCACAAAGCACGAGAGAATGCACATTATAAAGCATTAACAAACGCTCTCAGACATGAGAGCGCAAGACTTCGAGCACATCTTGCACCTTATTACACACACAAGAACCAGGGGAAACAAAGCAAAACTTCTATTTATACTGCCACAGCACACAGAGTAGTAATTATTTCACTGGGGGCATGAGAAGGGGAAGAAATGAGGAAGCACAGGAAAAAGACAGCAGTGGATTTACTTCGTAGCACCTAAAGAGTAATGGAGAGGCAGAGAAAGCCGACTAAACCTTTCTCTTCTGCCACTGAGAAAGTTGTTCCTGTTTGCTTCTGAATCTGTTCTCTCCTAACCTTTTAAGATCTTTTCCTTTTAATAGAAAACATCATTGTACACATTTCTAAGCACACTTTGTATTTTTATACAATAGTAAACAATAACCCAGTAATTTACTTTAAATGATCCAAACCATTAAATTTTTTTGGTTCTCCATTTTCAAAGATCTGAGTTTAAATTAAGTTCAGCATTATCCCACTGGGGAGACCCTCAGCTCATAATTCCTACCATTGAATTGCATGGCCTGGGTCTCAAATATGCAAGATTTGCCACTGGAAAAAGGAAAAAAAACCTGACCCATCATATTTCGAGGTCTAAAATGCAAAAACATCTGCTAGAATCATATTCAGTTGGCTGAGGTTAGGAATATGGGAGCCTGGAGCTGATCAGTGCTGCCCTAGGTCAATGGGAATTACACTGAGACGTTTCAGTAGACAAGGGCGTAATTCAGTCAGTTTTAAAAAAAAATCCATGAAGAAGAAGTCTAACTTTTTCTTTCTTTTTTTACTTTCAGCCTCCTACTCTTTCCTTTCTGCCATTTCAGCCACTTGTTCTTTTGAGTATATAATCAGAGGTGGAGGCTTTCACATTCCCATGCCAGATGAACTTCAAAACAAATGCCATCTTATTTCATCACTTTTATCATAACTAATTTTTTAACTAATAAAAGCACTCATAGCTTTATCAAGATCCGTAATTACAGAGTACATTTTTTTTAAACAATATTATTCTTCTGGTAAAATTATTTTATTGCTTATGTTTTCTTACATTAAAAAAAGTAGTTGTGCAATAGAAACCACACAAAGTGTGTTTAATACTGAACAGATAGCACATAAAATTTTTCTTCTTGATCTAAAAATTAAAAATTGCTAAACTTTCCAGGAAACTATATCAATCAAGATAAATCACAGATTAAATTGGTGTGTTTGAAACTGTAACACATTTAGAAATTAAAAGATAGAAAAGCATTTTAAAGAGGTCAATTTAAAGGAACAAACAAAGAAACGGAGAAGAAAATGTAATGGTTTTCAGTTGCGGTTGCTTCTTTACATTTTCTTTCTTTTAATTTCTTTACTTAACTTTTGAATCACAAAAGACTAGGATACTCTGCATCTCAAAGTCCTTCAAGCAGCTTGATATACCTGTAAACCTTTAAGCACCTTTAATCCTGCTTGTCTTCTAAGTGGTTCAATCACTAGAGAATGTCATGTAACCATCATATCTCACTCTTACAACCTGCACTTTAAAATAATCCTTTTGTCCCTTCTATCATCTTGTAAATCCACTTATACACTATAGGGCAACAGAAAATGCAAAAGGCTATTCAAAGCACGGCCTTTAAACCTTCCAGAGTGTATTAGTTTATTTAATGTAACTGGTTCTCAAAATAGAAAAAATAAAATTAAAAATCATCTGATCATTACCTGCGTGTGCTTCAGTGCAACGGAGCAATGTGAGAGGAAAGAGCTAATAATTTGGAGAGAAAATAATTTTTAGGAACATAGTTCAAGAACAACAGGCAATGAGAATAAAATAGCAGCCATTTATGGACCTCTTGTCCATGAATTTGTCTAATCCCTTTTTGAACCACCTGATGCCACTCTGCCTTATGTCGAAGCAAGTTCCAGAAGGTCACCAACCAACCAACCCACAAACCAACATTTCTCTCCCTTTTGAATTGATCACTGGTTAACTTCAGTGTTCACTTGATATTCCTCATGCTGGGAGATCTGGCAAACAACAATTCTACCTTCAGTTTATGCCTTCCTTTGAGATTCTGCAAACTTCAAACATATCCTCCCCCTGCCTTCCCCTCCCTAGAGTGAAAAGTCTCTAAGTCTCTCCCTCATAAAACAGCTGCAGGATCCCCTTGATCTCTCTACCATTCAGGTCCCAGGGAAAGCACTTGACAAATAAAACCTCTAAGAAGTACTGTGGAATTTCCAACACAAAATGTTTGCTTGAGCACCGACTGCTATTTTTCTACTGAGGCAAGGTACCTGAATGTCCAGAGACAATAATGACAACAAAATCAGAAAAAGGGCACTACTAGGATGCAGAGTGGCAACTACCATCAAAGCCCATTTCTGATGCCTCAAACCATGTGTATCATTCTTACAACTAGAAAGTCAAAAGCCTAAAATTTCTAGTTTCTTGAGAACAAAACTCATGGAAACACATGATAATTATGCCAAAATACTTATGAGACAAAGAAAACAAGCTGGTTAGAAAACAGACCCATTTTCTAGATAAGTATGCTTATTTATTATAATCATAATATGTGTTATCTGGAATACACTGAACTCTGTCTGGTTGACCTTCAGACAATGCTTCTGTGATATAAGAAGGACTACCGCCATTCCGTAACAGAGAGGAAGACATTACCTTCCTGGGAGGGAAACACTTTTAAAAGGTTGCTGGTGCACCTCTCACTTCCTAAAGGGGACAGGCAACATGGGAGAGCCTCCAGCTTCCTTTCCTTGGATATTCATAAAAACAGCAGGGAAAACACAACCTCTTGTATCACATTTTGGAGGAATCCTAAATTGATCTTATCTCCAGCAGCAGGTGACAATCTATTTAGAAAGTAAATTATGACCCTTAACAAGAACAAGAAAGAAATGGCACACTTTCTTCCATGCTGATGAAATTTCAAACACCGTGAATCATATAAAACAAAATCAAAGTATACTATCATTTAGTCTGAAAATGTAAGACTCTCAAGTGAATAGGAACTTGGTGGCACTCTTACATCTTTAATAAAAGAAATGCTTTGCCAAGTAAACAGTTCACTCATTCTACTCTCACAAAGAGAAACATTTTATTGCTTTGTGCCCCTCCGTTGTTTACAAAAGAAAAACATCTTTTCATTTTAGTCAAGAAAGCTTCTGTTCCAGAGAACAAAGCCTTCATTTGGGTTTCTCTAATCTTTATGGTGTTTGCAAGTTGGTGTCAAAAATGTTAGTCAAGGCATGCTGTGTTACAGGTCTGTGGGGCAAAAGCAGTCACAAGAGACTTTCCACCCAAGTTAGAAGGAGACCACATTACCATTCTAACTACTTCCTATGGAAGTCACAGTTGTATCAACATCCTGCTGTTTTGTTTGTATTTAACTTGGGATATGACTCTCTACACTCTCAGCATGAATCCTACAATTAAATAGAAGCAGTCCATAGGTTACTAAAAAACAGTCTAGTGTTCTGCATTTGAAATGGTACAATTTTTGAGACAAACAACTTGCTATCCATCCACTGAGCATGTTTATAGTATACATTACCACAGCTGAAACAAGTTCAAAATAATCCCACCAGTAAAATTGTAAAAAATAGTAAAACTGCTTTCTGAAAATTATCTTTTTTCCACAGCTATGTACACACTGTTATCGAAAAAAATGGTTAAGAAACCATGCTGGGCAAATTATTATAGCAATTTTTTTTTCTCAAAATATAGGCTGCATTAAAGCTAACAAAGTAGAAAAAAAGTATTTTAAAATTCCCCTACTTTCAAAATAATACCTTATTAAAGTCTAACAAATCTGACCCCAGTGTATTTGCTTAAACCTCAAAGAGTATCTTTTAGTGTCATGTATCCACTATTACTTACCCAGAACTATCCCCAGGGCAGGTGCTGGCTCTTTTTAGAATATACTAGTGTTTTTAAAAAAACATAAACTAAGCATCTTTGCCCACACTTTTTACTTAAACACCTCCATTTCCACTGTAGGCAGGATAAACAATTATCTCTCATCTTGCTTTCTTTTCTGAAAAGAAGGGGTGCGGGGAAAGCACTGTCTCCCTGTAACACAGAAAGCAGACAGTATCTATACGGAAGCTATCATTTTAAGTAGTTTTAAAGAGTGAGTTCCAAGGAATTTCAAAGCGTAGTTGTCAACTTCAATCACCATGCCAGTTTCTCCTACCTTGCTATACTGCTTTCCTCATCCTTGCTGCTGTACAGAAGAACCCCAGAAAGGAAATTAACTTCATGACTACAAGTACAGTACCTACAATTTCGTCAGGGATCTTCCAGACCAATGAGTGTCACGCTTCTGGCCTGTGTGTGCACTGAACAGTGTGTTGCATACATAATTACTCGGAAATGTTTCAGGTGCACTGGATTTACTACTCTCAGAGATTTCAGATGCACTTTTGACCATGGCTGTACCCACAGTGATGAGGAAGAAATCACTATATCCTGTGGGTGACATAACCTATTGGGGTGGAGTATAGAGGATATAAATAAGGGAAAATATATTCTGTTGCTCGCCCTTTCCCTCCCTAGAAAAGAGGTGATGTTTCTGAGATGGTGATAGATGGAATTAGTAATAGGAGAATGTAAGGCAGGGACATGAGCTGATTTGTCCAGGTGCTGGAAACATGTCTAGATTTTCTAGACATCCAACAGCCCTTGTCAGAGCTGCAGCTCCTGCTGAGCTGCTACACAGATGTGAAATCCCCAACTTCTACTCCAGTAAAATTTATAGATGGAAAAAAGGGGTATGTCTGCAAAACCAGATGAATGGTAAACTTCCTTATGCTTCTGCCACTAGTACTTCATAAAGCATTTTGACTTCCCTACAAACTCTGTGACTCTAGTTTTACATCGTACATAGTCTTCCCCTTTAGGCTGTGATCCCTGACTTCCAAATTCATTCAAAGACTCTTTTCATCCCTACATTATCCTCAAAAGTCCACTTGAAGCCATTTGTATGCTATCTGTGCTTGAATTTCCTGCATTAAAAGGAAGGAGGGCACCAGTAAGACAAGACATATTCTTTCTGCTGCAGGACGACGAGCTTCCAGCTTACACTATGAAACTTCTTATTTATTCATCGGCCATTTCCGGCCAATTGCTGAGGTGACTGTCGCGAGGGGGTACGCCTGCAGCGCCTGATCGGGGGGAGGCTCGGCGTCCCGGAGCTTCGACTCAGAGCAGCAGCAGGCACCGAGGGAGCTTCGCGCCCTCGACAGGGCTCGCCCAGGGCCGGCAGCTCAGCGGACGCGAGGAGCGGACTCACAGGGGCGGCGCCAGGAGAGGCGGCACCGGACCTGACATGGTAAAAACTGCCCCAGGGAGCCGCGAACGGGAGAGGCTCGAGGCAGTTCTCGCGGGAGGCGAGCGGGATGGTGACCGCTCGCTGTATGACCCGGGCCCGGTCTGGGGGCTCTGCCGTGGCTGCCCCGGCGGTGGTCAGTGCAGGCACCCAGACAGAGCCATGAGAGGGGAGGATGCGGTGCGGAGCTCGGGGTGCA